>MU376283.1:0-109368 GCA_022495205.1 Hypoxylon sp. FL1150 | reverse complement strand
AATAAAAAATTTATAATTAAATTATATTATAAATATATTATATTAAATTTATATATATTTATTATAAATATAATAATATTATATATTATATATTACATTATACTAATATAATCCCTCATTATGCGCATAATTAAAAGCATTACTTCCTAGGTATATGCGATTATGGGGGTCTCTAGTAATGAGTGATATAATAAAAAGACTTAAGTCCAAGATGCCGAAAGTCAAAGTCAACAAAATCGAGCTCCAGGGTCGGAATGTACATTTCACATTAAAGGATTAAAGTCAGCAGGATTGTCTTAGAAGCTTTTGTCATAAAATTCGTTTTGTACAAACAGGAGAAGTTTCTAGTAACGGCTATAATAATGTCACGGAAGGCGAAGAATATGACCACCCCAAACAGCATGACACCCGTAACCCAAAACCCGATACACCCCTTGTAGCGCTGAAAATCTAGCAAGCCTCCCCACAACGGGTCTGCATGCGTCGCTGCTATGTAACTGAGCTCTTTCGTTCTATCATCACATTGCGTCTTCATTTGTGAGCCTTGGCCATCGTGTTCAGCGCACTTCCGTTCTTGAACCACTCAATTTGGGCCTCGTTGAAGGTTTGGTTCAGCTTAACTTCGAAAGCCTCGCCGTCCTTGGGGTGCACTCTCATCGTAAGGGGTTTTCCGACAGCAAGTTCCGTGCAGAGAAGATCAATCTAAATAAGTACTTGGATTAGCTCATACATCTAAAACGGCCAAGCGATAATATGAGAAGACAAGAGTACGAGCGTGAAAAGGGGTGGGGAGGAAGGGAAGGGGAAGACAGAAAAAAGAACTCACTCTGTCATCAGGCTTGATCCTGTCGTAGTCAGCGGGATCCGCAAAGGTCAGAGGAAGCATACCCTGCTTCTTCAAGTTGGTCTCGTGGATACGGGCGAAGCTTCGGGTAATGATGGCGAGACCACCCAAGTGACGGGGCTCCAAAGCGGCGTGCTCTCGCGAGCTACCTTCACCGTAGTTCCAGTCGCCAATGACAACCCACTTAATTCCCTTAGCCTTGTAATCACGCGCAACGGCCGGAACAGCATCCCACTCGTCGTTGGTGGAGTTCCGGACCTTGTTCGCCTCACCATTGGCCTCGTTGATGGCACCAATTAACATGTTGTTCGATATGTTGTCCAAATGTCCACGGTACTTAAGCCACGGGCCGGCCATGGAGATGTGATCAGTGGTGGTCTTTCCCTGAGCCTTGATCAGGATGGGCATGTCCAGAGCATCCTTGCCATCCCAAGCATTGAACGGCTGCAGGACCTGGAGACGATCAGAGGAAGGCGAAACTTGGACATTCACGGAGGCACGGTCTGCGGGAGGGGCTTGGTAGGTGTTGTTACCCGGGTCGTATCCCTTCGAGGGGAGACCTTCGCCAGTAGGAGGATTCAGCTTGAACTCCTTGCCGTCCTTATCCTTGAGCGTGTCGGTCAACGGGTTGAAGTGTAGCGAGCCGGCGATGGACATGGCGACAACTAGATCGGGAGAAGTGACGAACGAGTGGGTGGCGGGGTTGCCGTCGTTTCGGCCGGTGAAATTGCGGTTGTAGGAAGAGAGGATAGAGTTGGCCTCGCCCTTCTTGACGTCTCGTCGATCCCATTGGCCAATGCAGGGACCACACGCGTTGGCTAATACAACACCACCGAATTCCTCAAAGGTCTGGAGTTGACCATCACGAGCGATCGTAGCACGAATTTGCTCTGAACCAGGGGTAACGACGAAGGCAGCCTTTGCCTTGATACCATGGTCGAGAGCATCGCGAGCAATCGAAGCAGCTCGGGACATATCCTCGTACGAAGAGTTCGTGCAAGAGCCAATCAAACCAACCTTAAGTTCCTCGGGCCAATTGTTGGCTTTAGCGGCTTCACTGAACTTCGAGATAGGGGTCGCTAGATCAGGGGTGAAAGGACCGTTGATATGCGGCTCGAGCTCGGATAGGTTGATCTCGATCAGCTGATCGTACTCGGCGCCCTCGTCCTCACGAAGCTCCTTGGCGTAAGAGCGGGCAAAGTCACCAATCTCAGAACGCTTGGTAGCCTTGAGATAGTCGTACATGCGGTCGTTGAAGGGAAATAGAGAAGTCGTAGCACCAATCTCGGCACTAATGAGAAGTCAGTAAATAACATACACATGTGCATATGTTGGATATGAAAATATAGCTCACCCCATGTTGCATATAGTTCTAGTTTTGAGGATATATAGTTAGCCATGTTCGAAGAAATGAATCATTTCGTTAGATAGGGAATATCAAGAAGATCAAAAAACCGCTTGTTTTCATACGTACCCCATGCCTGTGCAGCTAATGCTCTCTGTACCAGGGCCGTGGTACTCGACAATGGCGCCAGTGCCGCCCTTCACGGTGAGGATGCCGGCGACCTTCAAAATGATATCTGCGCATAACAGTTAGTCCCGCCAAGTGAATGTTCCCATTGAAGGCGGGATGAGTGATGTCAGCGAAATGAAACCTACCCTTGGGTGAAGTCCAGCCGCTCAGCTGGCCAGTAAGCTTGACACCAATGACCTTGGGTGCCTTCAATTCCCAGGGCAAGTTGGCCATGACGTCGACAGCATCAGCGCCACCAACACCAATGGCGCTCATTCCCAGACCACCAGCATTGGGCGTGTGCGAGTCGGTACCAATCAATAGACCACCGGGGAAGGCGTAGTTTTCGAGAAGGATCTGGTGGATAATACCAGAGCCGGGCCTCCAGAAACCGATGTTGTATTTGGCGCATGCCGAGGCAAGGAAGTCGTACACCTCCTTGTTAATGCTGATAGCTCTCTCAAGATCCTTAGGTCCACCAACTTGGGCCTCAATCAAGTGGTCGCAGTGTACTGTCGTGGGGTTTGCCACTGAAGGCATGCCGGCAGACATGAACTGAAGAATAGCCATCTGAGCAGTGGCATCCTGGCAAGCGACTCGGTCGGGTCGTAATTTCAGGTAGGAAACACCCCGCTCGATATCCTGCCCGTGCGGGTCGTCAAGGTGGGAGTAGAGGATCTTCTCGGCATATGTGAGAGGTCGGTTCAGGCGGCCGCGAACAATAGCCAGGTTCTCGGACATCTTCTTGTAGTTGATGAAGTTGCCTTCTTCCCAGTTATTTTGCTTGACCTGTTATGTGCGGGAAATATTAGCCTCCGGTATCCTTCTTTGTGAGAGCTCCGAGCTTTGCGGTTAGCGACAACTTACCTTCTTGTCGAGAGGTGAATCTGTTACAGTGGCCATACACCGGCGCAGGTTCATGCCAGTCATGACCCGCGAGCGGGCAACATTGCCCAGGACCTGCCGAGTAGCCAACATGGTGACAACGGGTGGTCCTGAGTTATAGCTGTGAGGGGTTCACAAGCAGTCAGTCTGATCAAGTCAGCTGTCGGATGGCGCGAGAGGGAGATAGTGGTGAGGAAGACGGGACTCCTCTAGGAAAGACTAGGGAGAGGAATTCTTACTTCTGAGGAAGAAGAAAAGAGGTTTTGTCGGAAGAGAAGAGGAAAGGTGGAGTTTTGTGGTTTGCGATTGAAGATGCTACATGTACCCTTGCCGAACGGTACTGCGGTACTGCGGTACTGCGGTAAAGGGAAGTTGCTAATGCCTACTGGCTGAACCGTGGTCGAACCGGCGCTAGGCACTGCTGGGTATCAGGAAGATACAGGGAGTTCGAGGGTACTTCGGCTAAGACAGAGAGGTACCTCCACTGTTGATGGTGTCACCCGGTTGAATGGACGAATCACAATTGATCCGATTACTTCAAGTCTAATTGTGACCTCACACTGCTTGACTTATCCGCCACCACCAAGAGATAAAGAAAAAAAGACAACCTTTTTTCTCATATAATCCTATAGAATTGGATAAGAGAATCGTCATTCTTAAAACATTTCCCTTACAGTATCTATCATCCAACAGAATGGAAGCAGCTGCGCGGATGGGATGACATTCCATGCATATTGGAGCTTTTGCTAGTATCTCCGTACTTGGACATGGTTTTCCATCCTAGATGAATTTACATAAGAGCTTTCACGGTAACACAAACTTATCCAAAATAAACATATAATCAGACTAGTATGAACATTAACAATAGACGTCATAACCTTACTAGCATATAAACACGGATTGATGTTAATCAATAATAAGCAAGCTATGTAAGAACGAGGTTTACTTGTTGAAAAGTGTGTGCGACTTTCTTGTTTTCTTATAGCTCAAGTCTCATTGGGGGCTGGCTGAAAATCTACTGTGTAGGATCTCTGCCTCACAACCCCTGCTTACATCATATATATACCTGTAAAATCCCCCTTTGGTGAAGCAGGGTGGTAAGCGGGCATGGCAACTCCTGCAGTCGGTTTAATAATAAGTGCTACTCCACAAGATAGATTCTAATAGAGCCAGCCATTCCATAATTATAAGTTAGAAAGTCCACAGAATTGGCATTACTAATGGAGCTCTGCTATTCGACGTTACCTTGTTCTTGAGTCAAGGTACCTGAGAAATAGCCGTAGGTACCCCATCGATCTGAACAAAGTACCGCCGTAACGCAGAAGCCCTGAATCGTTTCTTGAATGCACGCAGGTTCCACATTTAGAGGTCTGCAGGCCAAATTCGACAGGCCGAGACAAATTTTGCTGTGTCTCCAGACCAAGCGGGTGGGACCCAATTGCCCAATCGGCGCCGGCGCTGGCGACAAGGAGAACCCCCCCACGGGAAACACGAGAGCAAGAGAACTTGCCTCGGTGTATGTTTGTCATAAACTTGACGTTTCGGCACAGTCCATTGGAAATGCATTCCTAGAACCATGATAGGAACGGGATGTCAGCTGGCAAACGTTTTTGCAACGTCATATCAAAACACGAATCCCACATGGGATGAATCCCAAGCTGGTCCCTTATTTTCCCCTCAGGTTGCCAGTTGGGAATAATTGTGTGAGGGACCAGGCCAGTAAGTCGACGGTACAAAGCCGCTCGCCCGGCCCTGTAGAGGCGGATGGATCCGGAATTGAATTCGGAGGCGCGGAACATGTGAACATTGAGATCCCAAGAATGCAGAGCTTGGACCACCTGCAGCTTGGAGAAGATAGCCATGGCCATGGCCCCAAAAAAAAAAAAAAAAAGGTTTAACCCCACCAAAATTTCTAAAATGGAGAAATCTCCAACTCCACTACCATATCGATACCAGTCACTCACAACGTACACGCTTTCGAATACAAACCATACCGACACCTACCGAGGTCCAATTCGATCATCGCATCACCATGGGAGTCAGCAACAAACGCACCCTCACCAAGACCCGTCGAAAGACAAGAGATATCGACCAGATCAAGGCCGACCTCCACTCACCAAAACACCTAGCCCAATACAAGGAGACGAAGGCGCCCGAAGATCTACCAGACTTGGGCAAATGGTATTGCACGGAATGCGCGAAGTGGTTCGAGAGTGAAGTAAACCTCGTTGTACACAAGAAGGGCAAGCCTCACAAGAGAAGGTGTGTACTGACTCGGGACAGAAACTGCGTGTCGCATTTGGATATCTAATCTAACAACGGGACTAGAGTAAAGCAACTTCAGGAAGAGCCTTACACACAGAAGGAGGCAGAGGCAGCGATCGGCTTACGAACCGACAATGAATGTCAGAATCAAGCGATGGAGAGCGCCATCGACAACGAGATTACAATGGCAACTTGAGTGGTCTAACCCTCCAAGAAGCTTCCAAATTGTGCTGTCTCCTATGCCCTTGCGATCGAAAGTAACTCTCTATCGAGCGTACAGTCGATGTTATCATATGATAGGCTATGATAAAGCCATGCCGCATTAGACATCATAGTCAGGTCGGAATAGTTGACGTAGTGTTGGTGCGCCAACAATATTCAGACTTTGCTCATCTCAGCCCACGGGCTCTCGGTCTAACGAGACCACTCTGGCGACCTCTCGCAGTGCCACCCCTTCCCCTCGACTGCGCGCCGCCTCTCGAAGGACCAGGCATATGGGATTGGCGAGTGTTTGGCTGTGGCGTCGCAAATTTCTTAGGGGTCGGTTTAGAGACGGTGGGTGGATTTTCTACAAAGGATGTGTCCGTAGTCCTAAATAGAATATTAGGGGCTCAGCCTAGACGAAATCCAAGACTAATGCACTGACATGAAAGTCGTTTCTCCGTCCATCTCGCCCCGTTCCGTGCTTCTAGATCGGATCACAGGGACAGATGGCGATTGCTCCTCATTCTGCTTCGCTCTACGAAACGACTCGGCAACGGGCCCCTAAGATTATGAATATCAACCACTAGATGAAAAGATCGCGGTGGTAACTACTCCTCACCTCTGGAAAGTCGACGCAGAAAGCGTTCATGTTTAGGCCGTACAAGAAACTCGCGAAGCTCTCACTAAAGCGAGCGAGACTCTCGTGCATCAGCTGGAAGTGCATCATGTTGGCTTCTAAATCGGCAACGGCATCCGACAACTCGGCAAATGCCGGCTCGAAGATGTTCAGGGGGAACGGGTCGCTACCATCGACGCTGCGCTGGGCGGATTCGCGGAACGAGGATCGGGAGGAGGGGCGGAGGGGTGTTGTCGGACGCGATCGCGACGTGGAGCGCGGCCGTCGAGCGCTGTTGTGACCTTCGCTGGCAGACATGATTTGAATATGAGACCAATTGTTTTATGAATAAGCAGACCAATTAAACTGCTTCGTCAGTGGAAAGTTCAAGGTGTTGCATTCAGGCCAAGCTGATTGTTATCTAGATAAACAGTCGTGTCTACAATTGATTTCCAAGGTTCCGGTACAGTACACAAATCGATGTCTTGGCAACAGATGACGAGCTGCGACCTAGCACGTGCTAGATTACTAAGTTAGTGATAAACCGTAACCCCAGATATTGCGCTCCAACCTATACCTACCTAACATATATGTACATAATGTAAGAACTTAATGATCTATTGCTCATACACTTCCAAAAAGAACAACTTCAAGTTGCGCTAATAGGAGGGGTAAGAGTTGGGGTTATGGTTCCTAATTCAAATATACGTAAATATGCAACACCCGAGGCATTGGGTCTTGAAGTTCAAACTGATGACGCAAACTCCGATGAAAAGGGACGGGACGGTGCGAAGCAAGCTCGCATCTTAAACGAAAATGGATAGTAGCATGGAATCTACTGCTTAACTACATGTACATCTCGTGGCTTGATTACCTTACGTATGTAGGTAGCTTCCGCCAAGCAAGTGGAAATTTCATGACTCTCGTCACTGTTCACTTTTTTATTTTAGTGGCCAGTCTATACTACCTCATATACCACTACTCCCCATGTATCTGCGGATATAATTATTCATAGAGCTCAATACCTTAACGGGAAGCTCCTAGCAGCGCGAGGCCGAATGCGATTGGGCTATACCACAGTTCACAGTTACATTAGGACCTAGGTACATGCTATCGTCAGCACCCTGTCAAAGTCAACTCGAGCTGCTCCAGCCCCTCGGGCCTCCCTCCTCTCATTCCATTGTCTCGGGCGCCATTTCGCGTCTTTCAGCAATCTAGGACATAACGAGGGGGCTTTTATCCCGTCCTCCCTAGATAGCGAGCTGTCCTTACTCGCAGGAAAGCAGCCTTGCGCTTATAAGCTTATACGGCGATAGGGGCCGTTCGGGACTGCCGGACATTGTGCGCGCTCCTCAGTCTTTCCTATCTTGGACCTTATGAAAACGCCAATACCAACACCATTCCTCTCCTCCATAACTCCGAGGCTTCGTGTTAATAATCTTCGTGTCGCGGATCATTACATTTCTTTACATCATTTTCATCGCTCTTCGCATTGCCCTTCTAAGGCCTTTCGCGCATCTTCAGACCCCGCTTGCATTCTGACTCGTCCATCATCGGAGCTTGCACAGCCCCGCGGGTTTCCCTCTCAGCTCATCAAGGGCGACACCAGCGATCGCAAATTTTGCGCAGCATTGCGACTTTCCCAAGTCAGGGATACTCGTCACGAGTCACAGGGAAATTCAAAACACGGTTCTGAAACTCCGCCGCATCTAAACAGTCAAATATCACCGTTGCTGTATGCTATACCCTTGGTCGTGTTTGGTGCATTAGTATTCTACGGCTTTGTACCATCAGCTTCAGAAAGCTCTTTAGCGACTCAAGATACTATTGACGAAAACCTCATTGGGGACTTTGAAGTGGAAAGGATGGAGCAACTTCCAGGCAGACCGGGGAATTTAACCCCTGAGGAGGACGAGAAGCTGCGCAAGTTCTGGGAGATGTTTTTGCGCGTATGCAACGTCCTCGGGGAGGAAGTTATAACGGAGTCGGAAACGACTTCTGAGGCGGCAAGTAGAGTGGGTACGGCGGCATCCGAGAAACCTAAGAAGAAGCGGATGTCCCTGTTCAAGAAGAAGGACAAGAACGGTGAAAAAGCGCCATCCAAGTCTCAGGTTATTGAGACTATCAAGGAAAACGACCCGGAAGATAAATGGGGTGAGAACAAGACGTATCTCGAGACTCTAGCAACGCACTCACCGGAGCAAATTCGAGCTACGATTTGGACAATGGTCAAGCATGACCACCCCGATGCTCTTCTCCTACGCTTTCTCAGAGCCAGGAAGTGGGACCTGCAGAGGGCGCTCGTTATGATGATGTCGACGATGAACTGGAGGTGTTCGGAGTCGCGCGTCGATGACGAAATCATGGCCAACGGCGAGGAATACGCTGCGGCCAACGAAAAGAGCAGTGATCCGAAAACCAGGAAATTGGCCGAAGACTTTCTAGCTCAGTTGCGCATGGGGAAAAGTTATTGCTATGGCACTGACAAGGCTGGGCGGCCAATCTGTTTCGTCAGGGCTCGCTTGCACAGAGCAGGTGAACAGTCTGAAGAGGGTCTGGAGCGGTTTACCGTCTATTTGATTGAAACGACACGGTTCATGCTAAGCCCGCCCATTGACACTGCTGTGAGTATCAGGAGAGACTTGAGATGATAGGATAACTAATTTTCTATTAACCTAGTGCATCGTGTTCGACCTAACGGGATTCTCACTACAAAATATGGTAAGCAAAAAAAAAAAGATCCAATATGAGATTCGGTGGCTATAACATCACGTAGGACTACACTCCGGTCAAGTTTATGATAAAATGTTTCGAAGCAAACTACCCCGAGAGTCTCGGGGTGGTTCTCGTACATAAGGCTCCATGGGTTTTCCAAGGTTCGCCTCCCCCGCTACCCGTTCCCTAATAACGCTCTAATCAAACATACAGGCATCTGGAAGATTGTCCGAGGGTGGCTTGACCCCGTAGTCGCAAGCAAAGTGCACTTCACGAACAACGTCAAGGATATGGAGGAGTTCATCGCTAAGGAAAGGATCCCTAACGACCTAGAAGGTTCCTCAGGCTATACCTATGAGTACAAAGAACCGGTGCTCGGAGAGAACGCCAAAATGAAGGATATCGAGACGAAAGACAAGCTGCTTCAAGAACGCGAGGCGCTATACGAGGAGTACGAGAGCAAGACAATCGAATGGATCAGCGAGGTAGATCCTCTCAAGAGGGCCAGCATCCACTCGGAGCGAGACGCTATTGCCAAGAAACTCCGAGAGCAATACTGGCGCTTGGACCCATACTTCAGGTCACGGTCGTTGTACGATAGGATAGGTGTTATCAAGCCTGGTGGACACCTCGACTATTACCCTTCTCAGGCTACTTCGGCAACCGGCAATGGGACTGCGGCGGCAATAGCATCGGGGGAGACCGCGGTTGATGATGTAGACTGAAAGACTTCACGGGACAAGCTGATGCCCAAAATAATGCATGCGAGGACGATAGGAACATAGACCGCGTATTAAAGCATCCAATATTGATGAAGGAGAATGTGTAACTTGGCTCTTCATGTAGAATGTATTTTATTGTGCAGCCCGTGAAGTTCTTGTAGGAGGTCGATGACCTGTCTGTAAACATATTTGGAAAATGAGAATACCACTCTCGACGAGACACGCTTCAGATTTTAGGGGGCATCTTGGATTTAAGCTCCTCATGCAGGACCTTCAGTGAATCCATATCTGCGTCCTGCTGATTCCATCTCAAACCAAGTCCTAGTTCCACACTTGGTTTGGGGATCTAATTAGACGTTAGTGGGCATGTGTACACATCACAGATCGGACGCAGACTCACCATGTGGAAGTGAACCTGGAATCAGGAAAATGATCGTAATTAGTTACTCTGTGTGTATAATGACAATAAGAGCATTAGAAGATAGAAGAATGGAAAGCTCACGTGTTCAACCTCCTGGTGGGCGATTTTACCGTTGTTCTGCAAAACGTTGAAGTCGACGGCACCCGCGGCTTTAGCGATATCTCTAACCATGGGCAGGATAGCCTTAAGATCCTCGTCCGGGAGATCGACCAATTTGGCCGCGTGGGTCTTGGGAATGACGAGCTACGTGGCGAGCGATGTGTGTGAGCAAAGCCGTTCTGTGATTTGGATGGTAATATGCAATAAATGGAGGAAGATGTTTTTTTTCTTACAGCATGGCCTTTGCTTAGAGGGTTGATGTCCAGGAACGCAAGCGCATTATTGTTCTCGGTAAGCTTGAAGCAAGGGATCTCTCCTATTACGCTGTATTAGTTCGCTGCTTCATTATTGGTGCTGAGTCCTTATGATACATATGGGATATGATATGCTGTAGGGACCAGTTCGGATGAAATTAATCTTCTACTTGCCCTTGATGATCTTGCAGAAGATGCAGGCAGACATTCCGGATGACAATCGACTTCTTCTAGTCTTAGAATTCAAGGCTACGAAGTAGGATGTGGACCTTGATGGCAGTCCCGGGTCTAGATATACACGTGTAGGGAATATGATCCGCAGTTCGATGCTATCATCTGTTGAGGTTTGGGTAGAAAACAGCTCAAGACAAGGTCCTCGTACCTCGGTGTCGCGATTAGTGGGGCAGGAAGCTACCCCGCTGTTTATGTGTCTCTCGGTGTAATCTCGGGATATATCTTTATACAGCAACATGATAACTATCAGCACAGGTATTTAAAGTAAACATAATGACATAGCTGAAAGAAATGGAATTTGATTGGACACATAATGATATATGATGAAGAAAGAGGAAAAAAAAGAGGATAATGACGCAAAATTGAATCGGGGGTTTCCCGAGAAGTATTTCCAAAGATTAGTGTAAAGGAGCTTTTTGGGTTACACAAGGTTGAGTCAGGTAAAAGGCATGAGTCAAGTACTTTTATGCAATCCCGCTCCTAAGAAAAGCATTTTTTATTAGACATTATATTGCTTTGAAAGTGGGTCGGCTGCATCTACTACCGAAGTATCACCGGCGAAGAAAGGGGTAAGATTTTCCAATGTTAGGTAAGCCAGGTAGTACCTAGGTACGTGTTGATAAGTACCAATACCACTACAATGTCGAAATTCAAATTACTTACACAAAACTCATGCAAATGTATGAATACGGTAGGTATTTGTTCATAAGTTCCATGTACAGGACATGCATATCGGGATCTGAAGCCAATCAAATCAGATATGTACGTGTTGGCCGACATGGCGACCGGTAATCCTACCCAGATATGCGTATGTGGCGTGACGGGAACTGAGAAGACGCCGCAATGGATGACACCAATCGAGTATGAATGTTGGACGCCCTTGGATACTACTTAGGGGTATGTAAGCGTGATGGGTGTCTCGAGTTCGATATAGCAGTTCAGTGTGATGACGCCGTGTCAGTCCACATTTCAATCTAATATACCCGACCATTGTGATAACTTCGAGCGATGGGGCCGCCCTGTGATGTTTGTCGTGACCTACTAAACATAGGATCGACTGGCTACTACGCCCTTCCCCTCCCCGTTCGATTACCATGCCGACGTTGCGATTTCGTCTTACGCCTTATCAGGAAATTTGTGCCTGAGGGTACAGAGCAGAACTCACACACCATATACCTTCACATTTATCATGTTGCTGGGGAGCGGTGCCAGATCCAGATAGTTGGGAGAGCGAAAAACCGTGATCCCAATTATACCGATGATGATATTGACTTGGCTACAATTTATATAACAGCACCAAACTGTATGAAAATTTTCTTTCAACGGCATAATACCTACTCTCAGAACGTACCGAAATGGTAGTTGGTGGTATGGGGTGTTTCGTTGACTCTGGAATAATTCGAAAAGAAGGAGGCTTCTTTTTCGCCCCTCTTGTTCTCTGGGGGACATATATATTCGCAAATGATGCTAACTGGTTGGGAAGTATCACTCTACCTTATAATGGCATATCCTAGCTATAGCATATTCTGCCCCTGTTTCAGTTATTGTCCTACACGTTCTGTCCGCCACTGACTATTTAATTAGACAGTACATGGCGTCCACCAATGTGGCCCCAAATCGAGGTAACTCGTCGTAGAGTTGCCAGGAACTCGAAGGATAGTTCATGCATCCAGTTTGTCAGAGACAATATCCATAATTGTTGTTCCTCTCACGGGATCACCTGTTCTCCATCAGGCCCTACAGCGCCTCCTAGGAGACTAGTTGACATAGGATCGCATCACTCACTAGTCTATCTCAAGGAAGATTTGGATGAGCTATATTGTGATAGTGAAGACGGCGTGTCATATTCGGCTTTAAGCTACTGCTGGGGGGACCCAGCCGAGCTTGTGTTGACCAAAACAGCCAATATCGAACAACATAAGAGGGGAATACCTCGGGAGCAGCTTCCTCAGACGATCCAAGACGCAATGGATATTTCTTTACGGGTTGGACTGAGATACCTGTGGATCGACTGTCTTTGCATCATCCAGGACGATGCCGCCGACTGGGAAGCCGAAGCATCCAAGATGGGTACCTACTATGGACAAGCACGTCTCACAATCGCGGCCTCCTTCTCCAAAGATGCTTGCTCGGGAATCTTTGCCCAGAGGTCGGAATATCTAGATATACACACCCTAACGATAGAAGACGACGAGGGGATAGCACGCGAACTGGACGCCCAGCGAGTTTCGGGCTTCAACCCTGAGTATGATACAGGGAATATAGGCCCACTAGGCGAGAGGGCCTGGACATTTCAAGAGAACATGCTATCGAAGCGGGTGGCGCACTTCACCCAAACCGGTGTTATTTGGGAATGTGACAGATTGCTTCTGTTCGAGGATGGGTGGCCGCTCGAGAAGCTGGACGGGCTCAAGAGCCAACTACGCGCGACGGGCAGCTTGTCTGGCTGCTGGAAAAGAGTCGTTGACACTTACTCCCAACGGAAACTTACATGTTTACAAGACAAGTTGCCGGCGCTCTCCGGAATTGCTGCTGCAATGCACCACCGGCCCGGAACAACCTGGAGAGATCACCGCTACGTGGCCGGCTTGTGGGAAGAAACCCTACTGTACGACCTCCTGTGGTCTAGCAAATGGAAAGAGGATGTCAAGTGTGCACCGAAGCGAATCGGGGGGCCTTCTTGGACCTGGGCTTCTGTTGACGCGCCCATCTCCTACTTCGACCGTCCCCAGTCCAACAGCATGACTGACTTCACCGAGATCACGGAAGTCGACTGCTCTCCGCTAGGTAAAAACCCTTACGCTGGTTTCGCGGAGGGCCGTATCGAGATCGAAGGACCGGTAACGCAGGGTAAAGTCATATTTAGAAGAATAAGCGACACCTGTTTCACATACAAGCTCGTATTCATGCCATACCTGGACGTTCCGTATCTTTACTTTGGGGAGCCCGATGTCAGATTTTTCCCTGACACTGCACTGGACGTAAACAGAAGCGATATTGAGCCTCCCGGTCGGGCTGGACTTCGGAGGGTAGATACGGTGCCAAAATCATCTTTCGAGGTGGAGCAGACTTTTCTCTGGATGTGTATGGACGACCTATCACATCTAAGAAGCAGTCAATGGACCACTGCGTACGGGCTTGTAATTACCGAGTTGGAATTTAGACCCGGGTACTTCACGCGAGTTGGTTACTTCAGGTGTGTAACTCGCAGAACATGGTCACTTGATACTCTACCTGCTAGCCGTAGACGTATCTGTCTTGTCTAAGTGCTTAACAGAAAAGAAGAGAGAACTTTCCCGACTTTTCCCCATCTAGTGACTGTGTATGATCTGTACTGCTTCTCAGATCTTCTCTAATATGTCCACGCGATTTGACGAACACGAGCAGTGATTAAAAGGGTTCACTCTAGGCAATGAGAGCTTCGAAATCGAATAAATATGGTAAGATATGGGATGGGTGAGCTTGGACACGAAATTGGTGATTCCTGACCTACAGTTACTTATAGCTGATGCCCGTGCTTAGCTCCTATTTGAATCACAGGATATGTTGATTGTGATTACAAGATGAAGCATCACGACTACGTACACTCGCTTCATCAGTCTTCACCATTCACATTTCATCAATACTCCAATCATCTTAATTCATTCGTAGGCCGTGATTCGTTTTAGCAACTGCTACGTCGTTTCACACGTCCATCTTTCCACCCCAGACGGACGTGTGCATGTCTATTAGTATGTCTATCGTACAAGACTCGGCCCTTCATATAAAGAGAGCATCTCGCTTTGCTCAACTTCTCTCCCTACCTGCCTGAGTCCCAGCCTTTACATAGCAATATGCATGTATATGCATCTCTTAAAAGATGATTGCTTAGATGCTTGGAGAAACCACACCGAAAAATCAAGGGGCCCAAATGTCTTGGCCGGTGGCCTCGATCCAGTTGCCGAGCTTGTTTACATTCTCGCCCCAGTCGCCAAGAAGCTTGTTCATGCTGGCAATCTGGTCCATATCGAGGACGCGGGGTTGGACCCAGGTAAAATTGACGATCTCGTCGACTTCATCGATGGTGCCGCGCACCAGACCCAGGCTCAGCGCCTTCATCACCAGGTGTTCGACTTCGAACTTTTCCAGCTCGGTTTTCTCCGCAATGAGGCCGAAGCTCATAGTGCGCTGGTGTGGCGGGAGTTGAAAGACGTTCTCGGTCAAGGCTGTTAGGTAGATCTTCTGGCGGATCTCATCGTCGTGGTGGCTTAGCAGCGGGTGTCCGTCGATTCTCTTGGAATGCAGCTTGTATCTTTCTATGTCGCCGCTATTGAAAGCAAGCAATAGCTCCCGTAGCCATTTATTATCATCGTTGTTCAGGGCGTCGAGAATGGGGTGCTGCAGCAGCTCGCCAAAATTGTAGATGGAGTCAGAGACGAGAGCGGCGATGCCAAGATCGAAGGCGCGGCGCTTGCGCTCTTCGGGACCGAGGGAGGATAGGTCGATGCAGGCGAGATAGAGCAGGGCACTGCGGTAGTAAGCGGCGAATTCTAAGTTGGCCTTGTAGTAGTCGGCGTTGACCTGATAGAAGGCGGCGTGGACCTTGGTCTCAACACTATCGAACGAGTCTAGGATACGCTCGGCTTTGTCGAGGTCTTTTCTCGCAGCCTCGACGGAGTCTTCGTCGCGCAACTGTACCTTGACCTTAGCAACGGCAGTTAGAGCGTAGACGTAGGCATCTTGGGAATTCTCGTTGTCGACCTTCTTGGCCAGGTCTGAGAGAAAGGCGAGGCGTTCTTCTTGATCTGTAACGCAATTAGTACCTCATCTCGTCTTTCTTACAATCTTTCCCCCGCCATTGTGATATATCCGCCTATGAATGTATGTGTGTGCATGCGTTCTAGAGAGGAGGGGGTTGTACACACCCCTGTATGCCGCGCTGGCTTTCAAGCCCAGGTCCACAAGCTTCAGCTGGTTGATCTTGTCAGCGAACTTCGATATGAAGGTCTTGTAGAACTCGAGGCGCTGAGGCTCGCTCTTAGGGTCAGCGAAGAATTCGATCAAGGCGTTGGTGAGCTGATTCCATAGCTTGCGCTCCCAGTAGTTCTCGAATTGGATGACGAGGTATTGAAGCTCGTCCGGAGTCTTGTCCCGCTCTTCGGCGAGGAAGTCGGCGATGTCGACATTCATGATAGCTCTGGGAGGGCTTGCTTCTTTAGGCAACGTGTCTGGCAGGTGGAATAATTTAAAAAAGAAGCGCCGTTTTGTGGTATTTTCCTATGACGTTTCGTTTGCGGGAGGAAATGGTAGAGGGATGATAAGGTTGTTAAGGTGAAGCTTGTCAAGCTTCCAGCTTACCCCAGTAACTTAGGTACGCGGCTGATGTGCAGCCTACCTATCCGCCTATCAGCCTATCCGAAGAAGTACCCAAGTATACTATGCGACTTTTCAGTGCTCGATGTGCTGAATGCTCACTAAATCCCAAGCTAACGGGCGCCACTTGTACTTATCGCAATTTGTGGCTTGACTCTTCCATACCACCATACCAACCATACCAACCAATCCTTCCAGTCGCATTAGCCTTGACCAATACTTTCCCTGTGGCTTGACTCCATGAATGGTTCAGAGATCGGGATCCCACCAAAAGGTCCAACGTTCAAGAGCTTTACATCACCAGCTCTCTTGCAATTGGGAAGGCTGTCTCGTTCTTGCACCTCGCCGCCGAGCAAGAATGGCTTCCTTTCCGACCGCCGTGCGGTCTAGTCGAAAGTTGGCCTTCAGTCTCAACCAGGCCCGTCACATCTCCGACCTAAGCATCACCCGCACCGGCAAACCCATCCTCCGCGTACAGGGTGGAAGGTTAGCTCTTCCGAACTTGCCATGCCAATTGACCACATACTGACATAGAATTGCTCGTAGATCATCTCTCGGAGGTAAAAACACCAATACCAGCCCATCCTGGCCTGTCCGATCCTAACGATTCACATAGGTCATACCGCGACAGTATTTGGCGCAACTGGACAACTTGGAAGATATATCGTCAATCGATTAGGTATGGGGAGCTTGGAGCACATTGAATGCTGGCATGGGCTGACAGGACACCGTAGCACGCCAGGGATGTCAAGTCGTCGTTCCGTTCCGGGAGGACATGGCCAAGCGCCATCTCAAGGTCACCGGTGATCTGGGCCGTGTCGCCTTCATCGAATACGATCTATACAACACCGAATCGATCGAGGCTAGTGTTAGACATTCCGACGTGGTCTACAACCTAATCGGCCGGAATTATCCTACCAAGAACTACAGCTTGGAGGATGTTCACGTCGAAGGCACCGAGCGCATTGTCGAGGCCGTTGCCAAATACGACGTCGACCGCTACATCCACGTCTCCTCCTACAACGCCGACCCCAACTCGCCCGCCGATTTCTTCGCCACCAAGGGTCGAGGAGAGCAGGTTGCTCGAAGTATATTCCCTGAGACCACGATCGTCCGGCCGGCACCTATTTTTGGATTTGAGGATAACCTTTTGATACGACTGGCTGGCGTTACCAACCTATTCACATCAAATAACATGCAAGAGAGATACTGGCCCGTTCATGTATGTTGTTTAGCTCTGGAGCATACACAATGAACATCTTACTAACATGGATTATCCAGTCGATTGACGTGGGCCAAGCTCTTGAAGCTATGCTGTACGATGACACCACAGCCGGGCAGACCTTCGAGCTCTACGGTCCGAAGAACTACTCGACTGCGGAGATTGCTGAGATGGTTGACCGAGAAATCTATAAAAAGAGAAGACACATTAACGTGCCAAGAGCTATCCTGAAGCCCGTTGCCGGTCTGCTCAACAAGGTGCTATGGTGGCCCATCCTCTCGGCCGAAGACGTGGACAAGGAGTTTATCGACCAGAAGATTGATGAGTCGGCGAAGACATTCGCCGATTTGGGTATCAACCCGGGCGATATCAGCAATTACACATACCACTACTTGGTAAGTCTATCAACATTCGATATCTTGGATGAACTCGTAGCATTAATCAATAATCAATACTACAGCAAGGATACCGTAGCTCAGCCTACTACGATCTACCACCGGCGACGGAGAAGGAGAAGAGAGAAGACAGGAAGTACTTGCACGTGACAGATGAATTATAGAGAGTAAACTCGCTAGAGCTCTTCAATTTTCTGCAGTCCTCGGAATCAGAGAGAAAAAAGGGAACTTCGAAACTAGAGCAACACTGTACATATATATAGGTATACCAGACTAAAATAGTTTCCCTTTAATTCAAAAGGCGCAATGAGCACAATTAAAATTCTTTCTTTCCTTTTTCCTTTTTTTTTTTTTTTTCCTTTGGGTTATGATCAGACTGTTGTGATAATGTACGATCGATTCAATTCGGTGTCTTGAGAGTTTTCTCCGGTGTATGTAATGGACTCGACGGTGACAAGTTTTGCTCCATGAAAATTTCAACTCGGTCCTTAATTGGAGCACAGACGATTGAAACAACATCCTTGACCATAACCTTGCTTAATTCTCGTAGATACCCAGAACCACCCAGACGAGTACGGGCCGACTCGAAATGGTAGATAGCGACGATGAACCAATGTAGGTTGTAACTAGGCTGATGACGCAAAGCTCACCTCACGACCGACTAGTTCGGACTTGGTGCGGCATACATGCGCATCAAGACCATCTCTCATCGCCTCTCCCATGACAATCACGATGCTGATGGGGTCTGCAGAACCCTCTCGTCGCACGCGCTCTCCGCGCTGCAAGAGTTCTACGGGGAGCGCGACGCGCACGCCGACAAGTTCGAGAAGCTGAAGGCAGCTGCCGAGGAGCAGCACAGCGAACAGCCACTCTCGATGGACGCCTTCGTCGAGGATTGGAACAGATCGCAATTCTGGGTAAGTCACTCGTCTTGAATTTGCGCTGCTCAAATTGTAAGACGAGATGGAAACCAACGCTACTGCGATCGAAGTGGGATGGGATGCAAGGACTTTCGAGGGAAGGCGAAAGTACCTAGACATGGGCTAACGATGACACCAGTACTCAGAAGAAACGGCCACACTGCTCGCGAAACAGCTGCTAGATGGCGTGAAAGAGGACGAAGTCATTGCGGTGGTGTCGGCGCCGAGCGCGTTTGTTGCGATGATGAACCTGCTTGTGAGTGGAAGAGTAAGAAGGGGTGTTGAGTTTAATCGCCGGATGATTTTACCATATGATCCGAGTTTCCTTGCCCCCTCTCACCAACTTACTATGTATCAGGACCATCTCATGCATCCTAGATCCCTTATACCCGGTCTTTTTTTTTTAACTGCAATCCACAACCAGAAGTCAAGGAACTAACTCCAAAGGCCTTCTCCAACATAGAAATTAGCAGACGCACACACCACCCCGCGACCCAAGAAGATCTACCTCCTCGAGCATGATAACCGCTTCGGCGCCTTTCCCGAGTATATCTTCTGGGACTTCAACGACAAGTTCGCGAAGCTCCCGGCGGACCTCAAGGGCAGCGTGGACCGCATCATCTGCGACCCGCCGTTCCTCAGCGACGAGTGCCAGACCAAAGGTAAGTCTTTTTCTCACACATACTCAGTCATCGTACTCACCAGCCCCCTACGCGCATTCACACACCTACCTACCTCATCTGGTTGCGTATTGCATGCAGTCTACATACACCGACTAACGTCACACACCAGCTGCGATGACAGTACGCTGGATGCTCCGGCCCACCACCGATCAGACAGCCGAACGCCGTCCGCGACTCATCGTCTGTACAGGCGAGCGCATGGAAACTCTCATCGGGAAGTTGTATGGGCCCCTCGGTGTGACGACGACGACGTACGAGCCGCGTCATGCGCGCGGGTTGAGTAACGAGTTTTACTGCTACGCCAACTTTGAATGCGATGAATGGGAGTTCAGGGGCTGAGGAAAAGTAAAACGAGGCGCTAGTATAGAGCTGTAGATGATAACTAGCTGCCTCCATATTAGGACCAAAAATAATATGAGAGCAAGCACCGAGTGATAGATCCCTCCCTCATAGCATCAAATAGTGAGATGCTATTCATCATGATGAGCTATGAATTTAGCAGCCACCACAACCCAAATATCGTCAATTGATCTATCCGTTCTACCACTTAAAAAGGGACCAGCGGCAGATACCATACATGCCCAGATCATTACAACGATTAACTCCGATAATGTCTCTTCTGCTGGAAACCGGGGAACTGGAAAAGTACAGCCGAACCACAAGAGTGCTCAGATTCGCCGCTGTCGATAATAGATCAGGACGATTGATTCCACCGAGCAGGGTTTGACAGTGGTTGTAGGCGTCAGCAGAGATGAAGGAGAAGAGGAGCGAGATACAGATGAATATAGTGTGAAAGTCCATGTAGATGGGGGGCTAGCACCGGACAAGAGTTATCCAGTTGTGCCTTCAGCCCATGTCGGTATCTGCCGAACTAACCAGGTAATGATTACACGAAAGGCCAATCCATTGTATGATGGGCGCGCATAATACTCTTTTACTATTTGGGAGCAGGTGGATATAGCAGACAGGTAGGTCAGAAAAGCACCAGCAACGATACACCGTCTGGGCTGAGAAATTCTTACGCATGGGTGTATATAAATAGTGTATATATCAGACGCAAGAGTCATCGAAAGAACCACATCAAGGAGTATCTAAGCTGTCTTGTCCCAGAGCGGAAGAAGTGTAAGCCTTCCGGCAACTGATAAATGCACTGGTTCGCTCCTTGAATGTTCCGCTGAGCCTCCCAACGGTCTACTCAGACGATAAACACGTAGGCAACAGAATCCGCCGAGGGAAGAACCAAGACGCGGAAGAGACTAAACCATATGCCTTGCTCTATGGCATGTATCTCTATCCAAGGACAACGAAGTCAACAAGTAATAACGCAACGTAATAATCGTGCCCTTGACCATGTAAATGCTTCATAAAAAATACCGCCGATCCCATAGCCCGACGCCCCTCCTGATAGAATGCGCCTTTTCTTTTTTCTGTCTAGGCCAACGACCGAATCATGTAGAATAATAAGTACGCCTGACTTCCGAGGACATCGGACTTCTTAGCCAATTCGACCCGGTGGTCGTTGAATGAAAACCACTATGACCGTGTGTGTTAGTAAGAGCGTGGTACAACACGGTACCTGTGTAAACTTACTTGATCCCCAACCCGAGAGTATGTCACGTAGTGACCCGTATCTATCTCTCCAACGTGCTCCACGACACTCAAGAGGTCATACGTACACGACCGGCTTAGCTCCTGGCTGTCCTTGACCTCTGGAGTCCGACCAAGAGTGGTATATGGAAGCATGTTTAACTGTAACGGAAATTGCACTTTTGTACTGATCTTAGAGGCGACCCGATCACGGCTTCCTTGTTTGAACTCGAACCTCTGGACGTATTTGTCAGCACCCATATGCTGATACGTTTGTGGAGGTATCTTGTCTACCTACCTTGAGTTGTATAGAGAGCACATTCGGGAGAAGCTTTATGCTGTGGTCTCTCTTCGCCTGCTGTGATGATTGACACGCCCGACATCGATACTCGCACTTGTCAGATTTGATGTACTCCTCGTCCAGACACTCCAAAAGTGTCAACGACTGGGCATTCTTTGCTGCCTTCTTGCCCCTTTTTTGTGATAGGTTCTCTAGGCCTAGGCTTAGATCGAGGAAGGATTCTACCGCATTTGTCTGACCACCGCAATGCTGGCATGTGGTTTGGCTCTGTTGTTTGCCGTAGAAGGTCTGGTGGATGATGCAGTTGCAACTGTGCTCGCTTCCCGTCTCGGGTTTCTTGCCGTCGCCGTTCCTCTCGTGTAGCTCCTCCGCCAGGAATTGGAAGAATTCATGAGCATCTTGCTCCTTCGTCGTGACCAGGTTCTCAAAAGCCTTCTTCTCGGATATCCAAAATCCCGAGAGAATGTTCGCCGCCGTATAACCATTAGTGTTCTCGAGAGCGTAGAAGTCCTGGAACATATCGTCCATGGCACAGCTTAGACAGTGAGGTACTTGGCAGTCACTGCTCTGATGTCCGTCGCTGAGGTAGAAGTTTCTGAGCAGAGGATTGTGAAGGAAACTCTGTAGGACCACGTTTTGGTAGCATGTTGCACCGGCATTGTAAATACCTCGAAGACCGTCTGCCCTACATGATGCGATGGTGGTATTTGTAGAGATATACCTAGGATCGTCCTTCAGGGGGTCCTTAACCGGATCTGAAAACATGTCCTCATGCTTCCTCTTGCGACCTAGGTATATGTCAGCCTCACTGTAGGCCACACAGCCAAAACGTTTCTACCATTCAAAGGAAAGCATTGGCAATGCATAATAATGCTGGGATATGACGCAAACGTACTTGAGAAAGAGCCGGTGCCTATCTTTCTTATTCTCAACTCTTCGAGAGTAGGGTCCCACACAAAGTCTTCACAGAACTGACAAAACAATGCGCCGCTTCTGGAATCCACGTCTGTTATTTGCCAGTCAGCATAGCGGAAAATACACAAAGTAACGAAACATACAAAACCGGTGACTCTTCTTGTTGCCATGTTTTGTGCGCTCCTCCTCCGGCACAATGGAAGAACACTGTAAGCATAGATAATTCGAAGTCAAAGATGTGATGATCTGGCCATCCGGGCCCTTGCAAGTCTGCGGTACTAGGGGATTGCCGTCAAAAATGACCCGTAATAGCATCTTATAATATTGTATAGAGCTATTCATGACGTCTGGGCTATTGGAGAGAAGCAGTTGGACATGCTCTGGACAGGGGTCGGTTAGCTTATACTAGAACTAGATCCAAGCATTGTTCCCAAGATCGCAACTAACCGCAGCCAAATAAAGGCGTCCCGGGCGCGGGAGACTTGATCTTGACATTTTTGGGCGATGCCGGGGTGGTAGGTCTCGCGGCCATCTTGTCTCTTGCTTCTTATTTCTCGTCCAATACTATTATGTTTATTGAGAACCTGTACAAGATCGATGGTATATGACAATTGTTTGGCGGAGAGCAGGTATTGGTAAGGAGGAGCAGGCGTATTGTTGTGCAGAGAAGGTCGGGTTGTCTTTTGCACGAGGCAGGGCGGATAAAATTCAAATAGTGGAAGTCCGTGTATCAAGGTTCGCACTTGGTGATTTGGCTTTCGTAGATGGTTTCAGACAGGTAGCAGAGAAGGACGATTACGAGCCAGTGAGGCTTTGGCGTAAAAGAAGGTTGGGAGTGAACGCAAACCGGCGTGCGTTCGAACGAGGCGAGGCAAGCGTATATAATAGCTCCAGCTGGAGATGCGATCGGCTTGCTACGGGTACGGGCTTGCTTCTTAGCTTTCAATCGACGCATTGGTGGTCGGAGAGTCTACAAACCATTAGACTATTAAACAAACTGCTGGAATTACGATTGCAAGACCACGATCTCAGACATGGGCAGCGTCAATAACTTGTTCCATGCGTCATTCCGCATCGCAGCAAAGATTACGAGACTGGAAGCAACAACACTGGAAATCCTTATCAACACCTGATCCACTGCCTTAGATTGGCCTTATCCTGCTTATCCGGTCGCGCTAGCGGGAAGATCCAGGGGTTCGGGTTTGCTTACCCGCCTAAAAGGGAAAACTCCCATCTTTCTTCTACATAGTATGCCGACCGCCACCGCCGACGATACCTACCTACTAATTGAAGGCCTGACATCTAATTGGGCTTACTATGTACCAGCATATCATCTCCGGTCTCATACCTGATATCGTTCATAGCATTTTTGGATGCGATCAGTGTCCTTACTATTAACTTAGATCCTCGGTATTTCATTTATTAGCCCCGAAGACCGCAACGTCTATTCTGAATGTGCTAGGCAGTGTCTCATGACATAATCAAGCCCGAGTTATATCCTCATCGCTGATATGGGATCTAGCCTCGCAGCTTGCCTCGTTTTTCGACTCACCAACCATATTCCCTGCCCTTGCATGAAGTGATAATTCTATAGCACATAGCCCTGGTTTTGAACGGGTCTGGACAGTCCTTCTTCTTACTGTATACTCTTACTATACGCCGTTACTTGTTCCTCGTTCTTTTTGTGTATGAAAGCTTTCCGAATAGCTTCGGGTACCAGAATGGCCTCTCAACTTGTCCACCTACCCGAGGTTGAGCAACTCAGTCCTGCTTGTATTCGAATTCTAGGTGGCAACCCAAGCAAGTTCACGCTTCAAGGCACCAATACGTATCTAGTTGGAACCGGCTCTAACAGAGTGCTGATTGACACTGGCGAGGGAAAACCTTCATGGATCGATGCTTTGAAGCGAACACTCGACCAAGAGAAAGCTACCATCCAGAGTGCCCTCATCACCCACTGGCATCATGACCACACGGGCGGCATTAGCCAACTCCTAGAATACTCCCCCAAAACGGCTGTCTATAGATACAAGCCGGCACATGGCCAGCTAGCCATCTCGGAAGGGCAGAGATTTGAGGTCGAAGGTGCTAGCTTGACGGCCCTGCATACGCCGGGTCACACTGATGACCACATAGTCTTCGTCATGCAAGAAGAAGACGCACTGTTTACCGGCGACAACGTACTAGGTCAGGGTACAGCTGTCTTCGAGGAGCTTGGCACCTACCTCGAGAGTATTGCGAAGATGGAGAATTTAGTATCGGGACGGGGCTACCCTGGGCACGGTCCGGTGTTGCCACAAGCGAGCCGTACCATCGCCGAGTATATATCACATCGGAAGCAGAGGGAGAACCAGGTATTAGAGGTGCTGCAGACGTTGACCTCTACCGGGGATCACGATACTTGGACACCGATGGGGTTGGTCAAGGTCATATACCGTGACGTGCCCGAGAGTCTTCACGTGCCGGCAGCGAATGGTGTGGTACAGATCCTCCGGAAGCTCCGGGTTGAGGGCAAGGTGAAGGAGCTAGAGGACGCGGATAAGTGGCGATTCATCAAACGGTCCAGCGTATGCTAAAGCTCGGCGGCACTGGGGGGAATAGGGGGGTCCCATCGCCTATTGGAACCGCAAATCGATCCACGGGTTCAATTTCTTACTTGCATGAGGTTGGCTGCAATTGCGGGAAGGGGGTTAAACGTTATGTGTCTAAATTTATACTTTTCCTTAGATACATACATATGTAACCATGGAAGCAGGGTACGAAGGAGGTAGACAACCTATCCGACGCTTTTACTCTACCTCAGCTGACCCATATGCATTTGCTTTCAGTCAGTTATCAATTTGATGCTATCTTTAAGTCGCCGATCTAGCATAGTAATAGTGACGGGTACCCAGCTTGTCGGGAACCGCCCTGCCGCAACGTGAGGGAACGTCATTCAGCAGGTACCACAGCAAATATACGCCGCCTGGCCGCGAGGCGTCATTGAAACATGAAATGAACGGTCTTCTTCTTGAGACGGAGAGCATTCAAAGAAAATCTGTACGGAACCACTTTGCCAAAGCGAGTCATAGGTTCTGACTTGTTTGACGGACATCGTTAGAGCTTCACGATCGTCCCTCGGAAATTCGGAGCTTAGGTTTACCTTTACATATCTCGTGAATGTAAGCATGAATCAGCCGAGTCTCCTCTCGGCGGTAGTGTCTGGACTTGGGGGTCGAGATCGATCTTTAGAAGGGCTCGAGAATCGACACGAAGCTCAAGTAAGCTTGATCAGTTCCATGTAAGTAACATCTTCGGCTTCGGGTCCTAGGCTTATTCCGCCGACACACAAGATCGACGGGCCACATAGTAAATCAAGCTAGCAAACGACGACGCCATTGTTAGTAGGCTGTATCTATACGTTGTATAAACGGAAAATGGCTGCTGCACTTTTTGTCCATGTGATGCGAGCATCGGCTCTCATGCCATGCAGGTATGAAAATCATATTCCAGCCTTACGGCGAATTTTTGTTTGATTGGTATTGTGTACAGTGTACATTAATAAGAGGTATGTGGCAGGGGTCAAGCGCCCGTCGCACACTATGACACTATGCAAGTATCGATCCAATACTCGAGCTAATCCCTGTCGCGGCGCTCATTCGGACTCCGACTTGTCCGCCTATTTCCAACCTCCTCGTCCGATGCGGTGCGAGTTTTGGGGACTTCGCTCGTAAAGGATTTATTTCAATGCAAAGTCCGGCGCGAAGGGCTTTTTGCACCGATTATGACTCTTCATGGCGAAAGCATGACAGGTGGCCAGCGGGGTGGCTTTAGGGGTCCTGGATTATGGGATTATACGGGTAACGCCGTCGTTGTCGACAGCATCGTCCGCGCAGTAGTACCTACCTTGTACGTACGCGTGTTCCATCCTCAATGACTAATGTCTTGGTTTTTGTATCTGGGCATTCTTGGATTCCCACCATTTCCATAATCTTGGCGGTATACCCTCAGCTTCATCTTATTAATTTAATTTATCCCTCGACGACGCTTGGTAGCCGAGACAAAGCGATGTTGGCGCCGTGATAAGTTCTACATACATGTACGATCTAACAGGCAGGGACCGTTGCGCCTTGCTTCAACAGTTGACGTTGGTGTTGTGATCAACTGCCGGTGTTAATGTAGGTATGTACGTGTGTGGCTTGGTCGAATATGGTCGATAGTTGATGTCTCGTACTTGGCTCATAAATTGCCCCAAAGAGAAGGGGAGCACCGCAGTCGATATTAGTTGACAACGTCCATGCGACAACACCATCGCCCATGCCACCCCCTATATTCCCTGCATAGTTTACCTAGTAAAGGACACATTCCCCGTCTTATGTCTGTCGATAATCTCATCTCACCGCTTGCCCTCCCTTATCTGACATATTCTCCGCACCATGCCAGATTTATCGTATGAGGGGCTGAGGGGTTCGTCAACCCTCTGCGTTCTGCGTTCTGCGTTCTGCGTGGCATCGTGGTAGGTCACGATTGAACCGGCCGTCGTCACGCTGGGGCGGTCGGCCGAAGGATTTGTCGGGCGGCAATTGGGTGTGTTGCAGCATCTCTTGCATGATGGCATCGGGTAAGCTGTCGCTCCCCGGTCGCCACCTGGCTCGCCAGCTCGCCCAGCGGGACTGAGGTCATGGGCCGAGGGCAGCGAGACGCTAGAAACTATTGGTAGGGAGGGTGGAATAGCTTCTCGGACTTTAACGGTCCCGTCTTCTTTTTTCCAACAGGGAGTGGCCTTCATTCATTATTGCTATATATATCACCGTTGTTACTTTCATCATTTCGTCACGATGTATTGGTAGTAAATCTGCTTATGGAAGTCAGAAAGACTTGGCTGTGGTAAGTATCAATATGGTGACGCTCCCGTCGTCGGACAAAATACACATTTCATAACGATATCAACTAAGACGGAATTGGTAATCTTTCAACGAGAGTTGCGACTTTTTCTTCCATAGCATTTACTCGTACACATTTTACGATGAGTCCCCATACTGTGCCTCCCCGCCTAGGCAAGTTTGGATCCCTGCTAGCGCGGCTCCTCAAGAACCTCGAAAGGCTGAGAAATCATCACGAGCTGCGTGGACGACCCTTTCAGGTAAGAAGAGAACACACGTTGACTGACACATGATCCCCTAGAGAGACAATCTTGTTGGCCCGGACGTGCATAAGCTGGGCGACCGGATAGATACGTAACCGCACATATAATACATTGGGGCCTTATATGCGTACAGAGGTGGTCATAAGGAAAAGAAGGGACACAAGATGAAGTGAGATTGCGTATTACCATTGGCAACCAGCAATGTATTTAGAGTTGATACATTATGAATCCCAATCAGGTAGATATCGAAATCGAATACGGATATAACTAACAAGCGGTCGGATGCTGGACTCTTTCGGCGAGAAAAAAAACGAAAAGACGAGAAATTCATAAATTCCCTTTCAGGCTGTGGGTCGACGGTCCCTCAACTGGAATCTCTATTGGCCAGTTAGTTGCTACGGCGCGGGAAGTGGGATCTTTCATGACTATGACTAATGTTGTCATTTTTATGTATTCTTCTCACGCTCGATGCAGATTGCTGATAAGTTGACAAGGCTTGCGAGCTTGGAACTGGATCAATAGTAGAGAGACCCATTCCTTAGCCCCCTCGTCACTTGCACCTACCTTAGGTACCTAGTAGATTCTTAGGTCAGTAGTTAAGGTTCTTAGCCTGTAACAGATTAGCCCGTCTGCCCTCGATAGCGAGGCCGAGCCCTCGACAGCTTCAAAACACCCATACCGCCGTTTCTAGGTAGTTCCTTTTTCTCGGATACCTCGGATCGTCCATCGTGCTATTTTTTTTTTTCCCTACAACGCTGTGGATAGCTCGTCAGAAACAGATGGCGCGAGACGGAAAGGTGGGCCCACTTACTTTGTCGCCCTTTGTTACCATATTGCATATCGCATCCATACGATCCATACGATCCATACGCCATTACGCTTTTGTTAGAAGACTGTCATAAGACGGTATAGTCATATCCCGTACAATGCCAATTCCGTCGGGATGTACGTACATACCTACAATATTCTTTATCCAGAAGGTACATACATCCCAATACCCACATACCCAGCTCGAGCTCTTACCACGAGCACGGGCTCGGAGTGAGACGGTTAACAAAATAAATATATCCCGGCCCGCATACACCTTCCACTCTCTCTTACCATGATGCTATCCACGAGAGCCTTCCCCCTCACCTCCGGTCTAACATAAGACCTACAGCTCAACATAAAGTAGCATTGTTGTGGCATTTCCGCGTGCTTTCACTGGGCATTATCGTCGCCCGGTTTCTTACAGCCGCGTGTCGGTGGTCAAGCTACGAAGCTACGTAGTCGACTTACCTGGACTGTACCATCAGGCTCAAAAGGCACTGCGAAGCTAGTGGCCTTACAAAGGTACGAGGTCGACAAGGCCTTCTTCCACCTAGCTCGGCGCAGGCTAGCTTTGTAGCTGCCGCGAACAAAGAACTAAGGAAGAGTCGTATAAATTTTCCCTTTTCCGGTCTACTAGCGCAATCTCCCAGACCTACTGCATTCCCGCGAACCGTGCGAACCTTACTCAGACATGCGCTCGACTACGCAGTCTGCGCTCAAGCTGCTGACGCTTGTCGCCGCAGCTGGAGCTCTTCCCGCAGTTTTTGCCCACGGCAGCGACGAAGGCGCAATGGATATGGACGCAGATATGGACATGGGCCAAGAAGGACCGAACCGGGATGCGGACTCTTACCCGTCAACCTACTTTTCACATCCGGAGCATGTAGTCGAGATATATGCGCATATTGCGCTGATGGTGATTAGCTGGGTAATCATGCTACCACTAGGTACGAAGGCCGCCCCAGCGAGACTAATAGCATTCTGGAACGAGTCTAACCGACACTCCCAGCTGTCATGTTCTCTATCGCGCGATCACGACATACGCTTGCAATCCAGTTCCTATTCCACTTCACGAATGCGGTCGGTGTCTTGTTAGCTATTACGTACAACGCGAACACCCCCGATTTATATCCCAACAATGCGCATCATAAGCTAGGGTGGATAGTCACATGGGCCGCGTGCGCGCAGGTTATGATCAGCCTGGTAGGTCGCGTAGCAGGCATGATGGGCAAATCAGGTGATCAAGAATCTGGCGAGGAAGAACAAGCATTCATCCCGGTTTCGACGCAAGCTATGGCGGAACACCAGCGCATGAACGATGCGATGTACGCGCACCCTTATCGACACTCAAACGACAGCGGGCAAGGTACGGAGCCGAATACAGAGTCCCTGCGTAGCAATTCTGTATCGACAGCTATCGGTCAGGAAGCGCCCATTGAGCTGAACAGCCGAAGAGCGCACTGCGATGACGACGACGAGCTCGAGGACCTCCACTTCAAGCCCGCGGAAATATTGCCGTCGAAACCCGCGAATTTGTTTATCAGCAAAGTTACTAGCAAGATTTCCATTCGAGCGTGGAAGGTTCTATCGCTTGCATACAACTTCATTGACAGGACCATACTCATCGTGGGCTACATTGCTCTATGCACTGGTATAATCACATTTGCGCGATTCTTCGTAAGTGAAAATGCTGATCTTGGGACGGGCATTGGTAACGTGCACTGACCCAAATTGCAGGAGGGCCCCCATGTTTTCAGCGGCTTGGCGCACTGGATCAAAGGCGGCATTTTCTTCTGGTACGGTCTGTTGACGCTGGGGAGGTGGTGCGGAAGCTTCGGTGAGCTGGGCTGGGTAAGTCGGAGCAAATCCCGCTGCAAGATCCACATGATGACTTGATGTAATGTTGATTCTTATGCTTGCGCTTTGTGACGAAATTCGCAAGGCTAATCCGAACGTTTTGTACAGGCGTGGAACGTCCGTCCGAAGCAGAAGCATAGCTCCCAGAAGTGGAGACCTACCGCGGAATTCGTCGAGGGCGCTCTCATTTTCACGTACGGATCGACGAATATCTTCCTCGAGCATCTCGGCAATGCTGGCAAGGAATTCAGCTCTCAGGACCTTGAGCACATTTCCATCACTGTTCTCTTCATCGGAGGTGGCTTGGTATGTCACTGTGTTACTGTTGTAGTATTGGTCAGTAAGCGAGACTAATCAGGTAATGCAGCTTGCGATGCTTATTGAGTCCACCCGAATCCGCGAGCTCCTGAACACGACCGTATATGACGCAGCGCTCTCGCATCCGAGCCATGCGTACAATGACGAGGAACTGGAGACTTTGGAAGCACCTGGGCACTACGAATTCTCTATCAATCCGATTCCTGCCCTTGTCATTTTGCTACTCGGCATTATGATGAGCTCTCACACTCAGCAGTCTATGATTTCCAGCATGGTCCATAAGCAGTGGGGTAATCTCCTTACTGGGGCGTCATTTGCGCGAGGTCTCTCCTACGTGCTCCTCTACCTGAAGCCTCCGCGATCAATTCTGCCGTCTCGGCCTCCTACCGAGCTCCTAACTGCTTTCGGGTTGATCGCGGGAGGCACCATTTTCATGGCAAGCGTATGTTTTACCCCCACTACAGACAGTGACCTTTGTCACTAACAACGGCCACAGTCCAGCGATACAATCGACGGTATGATCCATTATGACCTGGACGCCATGTTCTTCTACACGGTAACCATGGGATTTGTCGGTCTCACTATGGCTTGGGTTGTGATTGTGCTGGCCCTAAAGGGCTGGGCCGTTCGCAAGGAGTCCAGCCGAGCTTCCAAGTCCTGGACATTAGCTTCCAGGGTCTAGGCAACAAACTCGCCACTTTCGGTCAACAAAAAAAATAAACGCATCATGCATTGCAATGGGGGGATGACCTGGGTTAGAGGTCCTTAGGCGGTAAGGCCAAAATTCGGCGGTTCGGATTCTCTTGGATTATCGGCGCATCGGGGTTGGGGGTGGTCGTTTTATCGCGATATACCCAATGTAATCCTCTTGACTATTTTTTTCGAACCTCCCCTCTTTTATTATCTTTTGCATTCTGGACTTTCATTACCAATTACATGATACCCTAGGGAAGAACGAAGTATGATTTGTGAAGAGGACTTGGCAATTATAGGTCTTAGGTGGATAGATAGATGGTGAGGAGGTGGCTCAGGTTCACCGGAAGTGAGCAATGACACCACATACAAATTAGCTAGAAATACACAATGACTAGACTAACGAGGAAGTTGAGTTGAAGGCATTCATGACTGCGTCTTACAATTGACCTGTGATACTTGGTCCGACTGGTAAACTCTGGGGTTGTTCTAGAGTTTGATATGTCCAAATTATGATATGATGCCTCACTGAGAATGGTACCAAATAAATCAGCCTAGCACGAGTAATTTCCCTAGACCAACGGGTATATTATTTTGCAATCATATGTCTCTGCTTCGGAATTACAGATAAGAACATTATATAATCAGATATACAAATATGTCTCCAAAAGTTCTATCATCTGGGGATTTTGTTAGTACTATACGTGAGAAAAAAGAAAAACAATCAGAATCCTTGAAAGTGATTCACAGGTATATATATTATATCAATGCAAAAGCTTAACATAGCCATGAAACCCCTATCATATTGACATAGACAAAATAGTCGTATCTATAACGCTTTGGTTTGGTTCAAATCTTAAACGAGGAGTATGACTCGGTCCCGTTATTATGCAAAGAGGTCTATGGCGAAAAACGTACGAAATGTTAAACAACTCATTAACAATCTTCCTCCTTTTCGAAGATATTCACCATTTCCAATTTAATATCTCAGGAGGGCCAGGCCCGCCTGAATGGAAGACATCGGAAGTAATAATAATCAAATTTCTCCAAGCAGGAGTCAAGCTAGGCTAGAGTGAATTAATTGTCATCAATTTCATCTTCGACCTATATCCGCTCGCCGTCTTCAAACCCCAACTCTACATCACGCAAGCAACGCAAGCCATCAAGATGGACTCAGACTACTTCTTAATCTGACAAATTTCCTCTTTATAAACCCCCATCTACGTTCCGCAGCTTCTCATTTTACTTTCTGCCCGAGGGGCATCCACTAGGCGCCCGACACAACTAACCAGCCTATTGATCTCTTCTTAATAACTAGCCTTTCTAAATAGTCCTCCCTTTCACGTGGGTACGGAGACAGTGGTTGTAGCCTCTCGAATCGGTCCCACACGTGACTTAGTATACCATGTTCTGATTTAAGAATAGATGTCGCCGCGGTATTTGTGAACATCGCGAAAGCCGTACTCTAAATTCGGTAACGCAAGTAGTTCAGTAAAAGCGAGTGGCCAAGTTGCGACAGTCACAACCGTAAAGCGTTACTCGTCCAGCTGGCATTACGATAGTCGAGGTCAGTTGTTGTCGTAAAGCCTATGTTCTCATTAGTATTAGTCCCAGCCAGACCTCCATAGTCGCGTTATTTTGTGATCATGCTCTACATGTAGTGATGTTGAGTTGAGTGCTTGGGGACGGAACAATCACGAGCAGGTATAGTGGAGGGAGAGCTGTGTGAGAAAGAGGCAATCTAGGGACAGTTAGGAGAATCTAGAAGATTGTAGGACTCTAAGTAAACCGAGTTAGGGGGATGAGTTGAAATACAGGTAGCTCACTCCCAGCCTACCTAAAGGCTCTTGGTAAGTGTCGATATCACGATTGCGCGTTGAAGGCATCCACGCTTACAGACAATATAGACTCCGTTCATGTGCATAAGATTGAAGGTCCACTAGGCACCTAGCAGCTTACGATATTCATTAGCTTTAGTACTTCCTGAGGCCTTATAGTACATGACTGGAATGACCGATGGTGTCGCTGCAGTTGTCTTGGGTTTCCAGGAGAAAGGGCAGGTTGTGCCTGGCACCCGAGCACATACCAATGGTGCTCTCAACATCTTACTAGACCTGGTAGCATATCCGAGCATGTCGGTTTCTTCTACAATTCGCCCTTGCCGGCCTCTGGAAAGTTGCTACCCAAGTATTATACCGCACAATCTAGACACTATCATGCTGGATCCCCTGACTAAGGGACAACGTGCCAGAATAGCCATTCGACGTCTCCTCGTATAAAACTCTTCGGGGTTTTGTGGTCTTAACACTTACTTGTCGGTTGTCACATAACGGTAAACCCCCGGGCAGTAATTATATGCCGTGCTTCTCGCATATAATACAATAAATAGCATGTCGTGTTCCAAATAGTATATATATGCGTGCTTGATACCTCTCTAGATTTCTAGGCGACATGATTTAAAGATGGCAAAATGAAACGATACCTGAGACCTAGGATGGCGCGAATAGCAATTGTCAATTAGCAATTGTTAATACCTGGAGGTTTCATTCAGGGGGACGAAGGCATTGGCATTGGCATTGGCATTGGAAAGAAAGTTACATCATCGGCAAGCCCCACCTGACTCTGCCCCACCAGAGCTACCTCGCTTTCAGGTAGCAAGGCTTTTTGGAGGATTTACCTTACTTGAGCCTTCGCGTTGATCGTTGATCGTATGGATACTCTGGCTGTTTACATATAGGCCAAGAACTTCTACATATTCCGTCTTCACCGTTCCTCCCTAAGCTTCCTTGAACCGATTGCAAACCACCGCACCTCCCGACCATGGCCAACTACAAGAGCACCCCGCTGTATGGAGGGGCACTAATCGCAGATCTGCCCGCGACCTTCGCCGACGTGAGGTACGACCGCATTATTTCCTCTTCTCTGCTGTCGCAAAACACGTCTATGGTTGGATATATATATATAGAGAGAGAGAGAGAGAGAGAAACATTGCAGCTAACATACCCCCCTGCGCTAGTGTCATAAGACAGGTCCCCGACAATCAAGAGGTCTACATCGATAAAGATGGCTTCACCAGCATCATCTTCGACATCACCGAGCGCGTTGGCGGTCCCGGCAGCGGCCCCGAGATAGACGGCCGCGCCCTTACCACCCACCTGGAAGATTTAGTCGGAGACGATACCGAGGGAGTCAAGGTCTGGAATACCACCCCCACCCTGTTCTCGCGACTAGAGTACGTACCCACATCCTCCTACATACATCACATAGCTACCATATCGAACGACCACCATTGCTAACACACACTTGCCTTTCCAATGATATAGTGAAGACATACCGGCGTACACGCTGATCGCGACCAACATGCCGCCCAAGGACCCGAAGGGCAAGAGCGGCGACGCCGCGACGGACTTCACGGCCTTCATCATTACGCTGGTGCGGCTGGAGCGTGAGAAGACGGACCTGCTCATTACCATCAACGTGCCGCACATTCACGGCGAGTACGACGACGAGGATATCGACCTCGAGCTCGGCAAGAACGGCAAACTCATCGGCGATGCCGTTGACTACGCCGCCAAGATCTGGGAGACTTTTAAAGTTAAGGACTGGGGTTTATTTCAAGAGGTCTAGAGGAGAGAAGAATTGGTAGGGTTAGATAAGACAGGAGGGAAAGTAAACAGGGAACGGGTACGAATACGGTACGTTCCTATGACGACGGACTAGGGGACGAACGAATGCCGTTAGCAAGGGGAACAAATATCAGAAAGGAGGAGAGGATCGGGTAAGATTTACGAGAGGCATTCCGAGGAATCCTAATCCTCTGTTCCTATATCTTCCCATTTCCTTCCGGGCTTCGGTTTTGACATGAATTATGAACAAATATCTCATACATGAAAGGCGTGGAAATATCACATTGGCTGCAGCGAAAATTTAAGGAGGGCGGATTATCTCCTTGCGCGTGTTCGGAAAGACACAACGTCAGCAATTGTAGCAGCATGGCATCCAACTATCAGCAGCTACCTAGGTAGATAGCCAGATGTTGAATGATGCAGAAACATTGCAAATAAGCAGCCTCTCAATCGCGACAGCCGTTGATTCATTCGTCTATCTCGTAGGTCGATAATGAGGTACTAGACTCAACCACGTTGGTTATGCAATATTTTAAGAGAGTACCGTTGCTATTGCGACGCCTAGTGCGACGCGCCTATTTCAGAAGGTATGGTATATCTTCCTAGAAATGCTCTGTGCACCTATTCGCAAGATCGCCGAGTTCAATCTATTAGTTTCATTACACACCTAGTGACATCCTCTAGCAACATGCGTATTCCCATTTACGTACCCATTTCCATGATCCTACGCCAAAAGTCGTGAATGTCGTTCATAATTCTTCGTCATCAATCGTGAGTATCTCCACCGCACTTTGTAGCTCCTTCACCTCGGTTGGCGCTGTTTGCCCCTGACTCTTCTTCTCCTCCGGCGAGAGCGTGCGCCACTTGGCCGAGATGCGCGCCATACGTTCTTTGGCCGTCAAGCCCTTATTTGTCTGAGCCAAGATCTTCGATTCCCTAGCAAAGAAGCACTGCCACATGCTCGGCTGCTTCTTGACGGTCGTCGTGACCAATCTCCCCCCGTTCTCACCATCCGTGCCGAGTCTGCTTGGAGTAGGAGATTGGTTCCGTGGCGTGGGCTTGATTTGCAGGAGATATCCTTTACAGCTGCCGCACCGATGTTGGTTAGTGTCAACGCTTTTCGAGTGCCGTTTAACTTCCCAGGCGCAATCGGTGCACTTCCAGACGTACTTATACTCGATGTCGTAATTGTGCTTCGTCGTGACAACGATACCGCGGTCTTTGAATGCATTGCCGCAAAGCCTTCCCCAGTGCTTGAACTCTGAACCGTGCGCCATCTTGGGTTTGCCGTTGAGAATAAATACGGCCAGGTGGCAGAACTCGTGCGCTACCGTGTTGAGTAGGTCGGTCTCATTGTTGAGGACCTTAGTCGCTAGCTCGATGGTTGCATAGTGCTGTATATGCTTGCCAATGGAGCCGTCTGGTTGCGGAGCTGGTATCGTCTTGCACTTCCAGTGCGCGCGGCCTGCCGTCGAGAGCAGCTGGTTAGACCACGTCATCTGTAGTCCGCCCGTGTCCTTCGTGAGCTGCGACAGCTGTCCGTTAGTGACGCGACAGTCGAGTTCCTGCAGAAAGGACCGCGCCATCTCTTCCTTTGCGGCGTCGAAGGCCTTCTTCGTCGCCCGCTTTTCCGCGTTGGTGCGCTTCATCCCGGCTTTGGTACTCTCTTGTACTTGCTTCTTCCTGGGACTCTCCATCCTCTTCTCGGGCGAGTGCTTGTCTATCCAACCGAAGTTCTCCTCGGGGTCCCAGAACTCCTTATGTTCGGGCTTCCACGGCGACTCCGGGATCTTTGGGGCCTTTGAGGGCGACGCTTTGAGAGTCTTCCTAGGCGTAATAGGTTCCATTGGAGGCAAAGGCTTTCTGTCTCCTCCGGCCGAGGGCTCATCCAGCTCGGAGTCCTCGTTAAAGCTAAAGTAAGAGTTAGCCCGGGCGTTCTTTGTCCCATCGTTGGCGGCACTAGTGAGTCACGATAACCCAACCGTGTGCAATGTGTCTTACATCTTAAGTTTTTGGAAAGCATCTTCTAGATTTCCCGGGTGTGATGCTTTAAGGGATTGAAGATGAAAGTCACCCTGCTTTCGCGGCTTGGATGCAGGTTTGGCTGGATCGGTGATTGGCATCTTGGTTTGCTTGTTTTCGGACGCCGGTTTCTTGTCCGGACCTGCAAATAATGTTCTCTGCGGTCTCGCCCACTCATCGGTTGGGATTTTGGAGCGCCGCGTAGGTAGCAACGAAGATTCAAAGTCCGAATTCCACGTATCTGACTCAGAATCTGATATCGAGACGAACTCGGAGCCTTCCTCACTAGGCTCTTTTATATCTCCCAAAATGTCTGACTCTCCATCGTCAAGTTCACCCATTAAAGCGACAAGCTCTCTAATCTCCTCAGAAAGCTGGGCGTTCTTCGCTTGTCCGGTCTGATCTGCTTCATCCTGTTTGGGCTTCTCCTTTGCCGACGTACTCCGATTTGCGTCAGGCGAAAATGTGCGAAGACTTGCCTTGTCAGTAATCGCTGGGACAGATTTGGATGTGTCCCCAGAGGAGACACCATATGCGTTAACATTTGGACTGCTTGCACGAAAATGGCAACCTCCGAGATTCGAATTTTGGCGATCCTTTTCTTCCTTCGTTGCTCGGCCATTCCACGGCTTTAAAAGGAATCCATCTACAGATTGAGTCTGACCGAGTTTCCGTCGTCTTAACGGTGTTGCCTTTCCTGTCGGATTCGGAAGCTCCTTTCTGTCGCTTTCCGTCTGTGACCTTGGATTAAAAGTGATTGGCGCATTTTCCTTGGCGCCTTCGCGGCTTGCTGTATCTCGTACTTTATGTCGATATTGCCGGATGATCACGTCAAGATCTGGGAACTCATCCTCGCTGCTACCCCCGTACTCGTCTAACATGTTGGTAGTCGGCTTCCCGTTATCATATCATGTCGTGTTGCAGCTGATACCCGAGCTTCGGAGTTGTAGGAATAGTTGCAACGTTTATGTGAAGGACTTGAAAATTAAAGCTGGAGGGCTGAAAGTTGACAAGACCTAGCTGTTGGTGGTTGCCAGGCAACGAGGGATGATGGACATCCCACGGACGAGCTGGCAGCCGACAGCTGATAGCGGCTGGCCCACAGCTGTCGAACTGGCCAAACTCAATGCCTGAAAATGGCCATCATCATAATTCGCTTCTTACTGCCCCTTATAGACTGCTTTATACATGTGGCTCGCTCAATCTATGGCAGACGTTCAAAGTTAATGCTTTACTTTTGCAGAGTGGTCTACTTGATGTGTCCTTGTGCCTCGAGAAAATATTTTAATTACTGCACTTTTATTTTACAAGATCACCTAACTGCCTAGCTCGCAGCTCGGGCGGACGTATGAGCTGATATGTATTGCAAGGGCGTTGCAGGTAGGGAGTCTGAGACGTCGAAGGCCGTGCTGATATCCTGAACCCGAACCTTGAGTACCTAGTTTAATAATATCGGTTTGACAAGCGCATAAGATATCATTGTCAAATATATACATAATCGGATTCCAACATCTTGTCACTACCTAAACTACCTATGCATTCAATATTTCCAATACGCCACATATACAAGTTGCTCCACATTAGCTCAAGATCCCTGAATAAGTATGTGATTGTCGCGCACAAAACTCCACTTGGGAGCAATTCAGGACATTATTATAACCTATCGGGACGAACGGAACTTCAACTTGAACTGCTCGGTGGAACTGCGGATAAGTCTGTCGATCAGGCACTGCATGGAAATATACTAAGAATATTCCGTATCTCCTAGAATATAACCTACATACCTAGGTATACCGAGCACTTTCATCGTTACACCAATGGCCTAGCCGTTAAAAGAGTTGCCATAGTGGTTGGGTGAGCTATATTGTGACACTGTGGAACAACTTTTTGATGTAGGCTTGGTGATCCATCCTGTCGGTCGCAAGCCTGCCAGTGTGCCCGTGTGCCCGTGTAGCATCGGTACTTTGTACACAGACCCGTACCGTAAGCACTGAGGGGCGCAGCCAACTGATTTGGCGTGCCCCTGAAATTTGCAAGACGAAATCCCCCGGCCCGCCTCCGGATCTTAGAATTGACCCATACAAGCCACCTTCTCTTTAATAATTAGGACAACCTAGAATAGATTGGAAATTCGAGAAGCCTGTAAATATTGCTAATTTCTTTGTCCGGTATATGAGAACCCCACTGAATATCAAGTTAGTCAGGGGTTCATATTTCTACAGAGTAGCTCTGAGGTAGCGATAACACTGATAGGCTCTCTGGCTCTTCTATTTCGCCTGGCCTGCCTGGTCGAAGACTAGCATATTAGTCTATTATAATCCACATGTTGATTGGTACATAGTATGATCTAGATAGATACCGTCGACTGATCGGCCGGAGTTAATTGCGGAAATCATGAAGCCGGACAAAATAGTCAGGAGGCTTACTTAGCAAAATCATCAGCTCGTCCAGTAAGAGGTGGAGTTCCACGCCATCATTAGCTAGACGCGTGGATGGTTTCTGAAGGTGCATATTTTTCTTTTCCCTGCAGAGAAATTAATTACCTACGCTACGTGTATAGCACTAGATGAACACGTAACTTGATCATTTCGTCATCGAAGGCCGTAAGAAGATATAACGGCCGGTACCTGCATGCAACGGTGGATCGTTATTCGGTGGTCAATGTGACCCCATCTGCCCCATCATTCGACCGCCACCCACCATCGATCGCATTGTCGCCGGATACAGGATGTATTTGCAGCTACCTATTTCGGTTGATGAGATGCGACAAGGCTCGCCATCCGTTCTTTTCGAGAGAACTCTGAATATAACCAGAGCCGAGAATGATAGAAACGTCGACGTCGCGTCACGCCCTACCAGTCGAAGTTGATCCATGCTGATCATCAACTTATGGGTGCTCGCACGTGTCCTGCATATATATATATGTAGCAAATCAAGTGGTGTAGTTGTAGCACCTAACCGCATTTGCCATAACCTGAGGGATCGTATCTAATAATGGTTTGCCTGCTTAAGCTACCTAACCTAACTTAGGGCTAGGCAAGGGGAAGGTGGCGAAAGGCTGGTTCGGCTGCTCGGGTGGGTTACATGCCTTGCAGATAAGCACTCCTATCCTTTCTGTTCTCGAATGATAATACGAAGAAAATACGATATTAGCTGGAGACTACTTTGATACGATGTTCTTTTCGTGAAATAGGATGGCGAATGTAAACGATTATGCTATCACGTAATATAGAATGCTAAGCTCTAAATCAATGTTGAATATTTTCATTGAATTTATGCATAGTTCGGTATAGTTCGGTAAATCAAACGTGGAGTGTGCTTTACGCTTGTAACAACCCCAGGTAGGAGTGTCATTTTTATTATTACCTGGTATATATATATATATAATTCAAATATTTGAGATTCGTTTGGCTTCTAAACTGATCGAAAATTCTGCTAGTGATAGGGAAGACCGGATCTTTTTTTTAACAAGGCTTATTCTTATCGCATGAAGAATTGAGGCAGATGCAGATACCTAGCGTCGGGTATATTGGGAAGGTTTGGTTAGGCGATGAATGAAAAAGCAGCCTGTCCGTTAGGGCGTACCTAAATTTAAACGGCGTAAGGTACAGGTCCAACAGACATCTGACAGGAAAACTTTACCATACACCCTCAAACCAACCACCAAACTAGCACGACTTTTAAGAAGGACATGGGATGACAACTGACACTGACACTGGCATGTTGGCCTTGGCTACTTGGAGTGGTGCAAGTTAGTTTCTGTCGGGAGTCTGACAGCTTGGGATGAGATATCGACATCCGCGAATAATGGCTGGATAGGTGAAACAGTACACACAGTATCGCTGTACCCAGTATTCCACTAGAACCTGGACTGTCGGAACAAATCCACTCTTAGATACCCCTGTCTGAGTGGGATCAGTTGGCCAATAGGGGCTTACTCCTACCACCGATGAATCAAAGACGACCTGTTTTGGTAATCGCAGACTCCACCGGAGTTCCCATTCTCATAGGTCACTTTTAACAGCCATCCGGGTAAGAGTATGGTGTTACTTGATAGTAGGGTACCTTGCCCATCAGAGATAGGGCAGCCCAGTTGCATCAAACCCACCCTAGCCTCCTGGTAGCCAGAGCTCCGTAACAGACACAGCCACATCCCAGCTTCGTTCTCTCAGTACCTCCTGACGCCCCGTTCGCATCTCGATCTTGTCTTCTATATGCACTGTATTACACACAGTGGTACTTATCATGGGACTGTCCTATTCTATTTCCTGCCTTCTACGGCTGTATGCACCGGTGTTAACTGTAAGATAGAGAACCACGACAGAGCGGCGATAAGGACGTAAAGAAGATAGAAACGAAATAATACTGTGAATATATGCAAGGTACTCGCGCATACCATAATAGGAACCTCATGTATACATGTAGTTGGATGTGTCTGGGAGCTTGTAAGCTGCATGTACCGTACAGTGTATAAATCACGAGCCCTGGCTAGGGGGGCGATACTTGGATACCAACCACGGATACCTCTTGCTGGGCTGGGCTAAGCTTTGCCCGATTCCCCCTGGCTCTTTTCTCCTTTTCTGACACTTTTTCTTGATTCTCGATCCAAAGTTCCATGTTCCAATCCCCTTTTCCCCCTCTCGCCCTTGACAAAACTTGTTTTACACTCGCTTTCATCCATCGACTTTTAATTCCCCTTATTCTTTAACTCTCTTTTTCTTTCCTCTTCCCTTTTCTGTGCCCATCTCCTCGCTTGTTCTCTACGTGGAAAACGTCAGGGGAAAGCAAGAGGACCAGGAAGCCGGAAAAAGAACTCAGAAAAGGAGTTGTTCTTTTCATACAGACCAGAGAGAGCTGTATCCCTTCGTTACTTTCAGGTACCAACTTGCCTGCACCCCCCTTTTGTGTTTCGCTCCTGCCTCCGTTGAACTCGTCCAACGCACGTTCGTTTTAAGCGGCCTGCGAGGAAATTGGGAACCCCAAGGGAACCTCGAAATATACCTGGCTCTTTCACAATACGCATTAACTACAAAGAAAAAAAAACTTGAATACCACAGTCAATCGTTCTCGACAAAATTAGAAATCGAAAATCGGGATTGGCAAACACCGACTGACGACTTCGATTACGCCTACGCAAAGGGAGAGACTTTAGAAGTGGAATCTGTCAGATTCGCCAATCAGACGCGTTATCGGCCCAACCCTCGAGTTATCAAGCCATCCAGGGGCTCGCCGCGCTAATTGCACTAATTGGTCCGATAATTAGTGCTAAATTTGTCGCGTCCAGGAACCAAAACCTTGGAAGTCAACATTCGCTTTCCTCACCTTTTCCAGGTTCCTGACCTGCAACCTACGAAGCTGCTAGGGCCAGCGCATCCTTCCAAGTCAACAAACAAATCAACTACCACCTGCTTCACCCTTACCGTCACAAAGAAAACTCGTACTAGTGGCCGGCCACGTTGACTCAACACTACAAATTTGTTAATAATATTAATCCTCGACTATCCACAATCACTTGTTCCGGTCATCTAATGAGTCTCTGAATTGTAAGTCGCCCGCCAAAGATCGCAAATGCACTAGACCTACAATTTAAGTTTCCCTGCAAAGGGTCCCTGATATTACAGTTCATACTAACTCGCTCATCGTTGCAGATTACATCCCGTGCTTAGCTCTGAATTGCCAAAATGTCGGGCTACCAACAACAAGGTGGTCATCACGACTACAACGATGGCTACGGCCAGAACCACGACTCGTACTACCAAGACGATCAGAACGGTCACTACTACGACAATAATGGCTACGATAACCATGGCGGTCAACAACAACAACCACCACCACACCACGCCAATGATGGATACTACGATGAATCGTGAGTGTTTTGCGTCGCACGAAACAGATACTTGAGAAAGATTACTAACAGTAATTTGCAGCGGCTACTACAACGCGGATGCCAATAATCCGTACGCTGCCGAGGGTGGTTACTACGACAGCCATGATCAACACCAGGGTCACGGAGACTACTATGACGACGGCCAGGGCGGGTACTACGACAACTACAACCAGGGCGGCTATGGCAATGGTGGACGCCGAGGCGATTCTGAAGAGGAATCTGAGACGTTCAGCGATTTCACTATGAGATCCGACATGGCTCGTGCCACAGACATGGACTACTACGGCCGCGGCGACGAGAGGTACAGCGGTTACGACAATGGATACGGAGGGGCTAGAGGCTACAGACCCCCATCATCGCAAGTATCGTATGGCGGAAACCGCTCGTCCGGTGCCTCAACGCCCAACTTTGGAATGGACTACGGTAACCTGCCGAATGGCCAAAGGTCGCGGGAGCCGTATCCAGCATGGACGTCTGATGCGCAGATTCCTTTATCCAAAGAAGAAGTTGAGGACATCTTCATGGACCTCACCAACAAATTCGGGTTCCAGCGAGATAGCATGCGGAACATGTATGACCATCTGATGGTCTTGCTGGACTCGAGAGCTTCTCGTATGACGCCAAACCAGGCGTTGTTATCTCTCCACGCAGACTATATTGGTGGCGACAACGCCAACTACCGAAAATGGTACTTTGCCGCCCATCTTGACCTCGATGATGCTGTCGGTTTTGCGAACATGGGCAAGAAGGCTCGCAAGTCCAAGAAGAAGTCTAAGAGCAAGAAGGGTGAACAAGCCGAAGATCAGGTCCTTGAGGATCTCGAAGGGGACGATAGCTTGGAAGCCGCCGAATACCGGTGGAAGACTCGTATGAACCGCATGTCACAGCATGACAGAGTTCGTCAAATTGCTCTCTATCTCCTCTGCTGGGGTGAAGCAAACCAGGTCCGTTTTATGCCTGAATGTCTCTGCTTTATCTTCAAGTGCGCAGATGACTATCTTAACTCGCCCGCTTGCCAAAACCTCGTTGAGCCCGTCGACGAAGGCACCTTCTTGAACAACGTGATTACGCCTCTCTACCAATACTGCAGAGATCAAGGTTACGAGATCTCAAATGGCGTCTACGTACGGCGGGAGCGTGACCACAACCAGATTATCGGTTACGATGATTGCAACCAGCTTTTCTGGTACCCTGAAGGTATTGAGCGCATCGTTCTCGAAGATAAGAGCAAGCTGGTAGATGTCCCCCCGGCGGAGCGTTATCTGAAACTCAAAGACGTGAACTGGAAGAAGTGCTTCTTCAAAACCTACAAGGAGACGCGGTCCTGGTTCCACATGATTGTTAATTTCAATCGTATCTGGATCATTCATTTGACCATGTTCTGGTTTTATACTTCGCACAATGTGCCGTCTCTTCTTGTCGGTCCCTCGTACGAGCAGCAAGTCAATCAGCAACCCCCGGCATCTGCGCAATGGTCTATCGTTGGAGCCGGAGGTTCCATCGCTGCCCTGATCCAGATCATTGCTACCTGTGCCGAGTGGGCGTATGTACCGCGACGATGGGCAGGTGCTCAGCATCTTACTAAACGACTTATGTTTCTCCTGGTTGTTTTCGCGATCAACCTCGGCCCGAGCGTTTATATCTTTGCCTTTCCGGATAACCAGGAGCAACAAGCGTCTTTAGTCCTGGGTATTGTCCAGTTCTTCATTGCGCTGGTCACCTTTCTGTTCTTTGCCATCATGCCGCTTGGCGGTCTGTTTGGCAGCTACCTTACAAAGAACTCGCGCCGCTACGTTGCTAGCCAGACATTTACCGCCAGCTGGACGCACCTCAAAGGCAACGACCGGGCTATGTCGTATTTCTTGTGGATAGTCGTATTCGGTGCCAAGTTTGGAGAGTCCTACTCGGCTCTGACTCTCTCTCTTCGCGATCCGATTCGCTACCTCTCCATTATGGATGTCTCATCCTGCCTCGGGGATGCTCAGATTGGCAATATTCTCTGTCGATACCAGCCGACCGTTGTCTTGATACTTATGACTCTCACTGACTTGGTCCTCTTCTTCCTCGACAGTTACATGTGGTATGTGCTGCTGAACGCCGTCTTCTCCATCGCGAGATCGTTCTACTTGGGATCATCTCTCTTGACCCCTTGGAGAAACATCTTCTCGCGACTTCCGAAGCGAATTTACTCCAAGATTCTAGCGACCACGGACATGGAGATTAAGTACAAGCCCAAGGTCTTGATTTCTCAAGTTTGGAACGCCATTGTTATTTCCATGTACCGAGAACATCTGTTGGCCATTGACCATGTTCAGAAACTGCTGTACCACCAGGTTCCGTCTGAGCAGGAGGGAAAGCGTACTCTTCGTGCGCCGACCTTCTTCGTGTCTCAGGAAGACCATTCGTTCAAGACAGAGTTCTTCCCGAGTAGAAGCGAGGCTGAGCGTCGTCTTTCTTTCTTCGCCCAGTCGCTGTCCACCCCGATTCCTGAGCCTCTACCTGTTGATAACATGCCTACCTTCACTGTTCTGATCCCTCATTACGGCGAGAAGATTCTTCTTACCCTACGAGAGATCATTCGTGAAGACGAGCCTTACTCCCGTGTCACGCAGCTTGAGTATCTCAAACAATTGCATCCTCACGAATGGGACTGCTTTGTCAAGGACACCAAGATTCTGGCCGATGAGACTTCTCAGATGAACGGCGACGAGGAAAAGTCTGAGAAGGATACCGCGAAAAGTAAGATTGATGACCTTCCGTTCTACTGTATTGGCTTCAAGTCTTCTGCTCCCGAATACACTCTTCGGACACGTATTTGGGCATCCCTTCGCTCCCAGACTCTTTACCGTACTATCTCTGGTTTCATGAACTACAGTCGTGCTATCAAGCTATTATACCGTGTTGAGAACCCCGAGGTTGTCCAGATGTTCGGTGGCAGCTCTGACAAATTGGAGCGTGAGTTGGAGAGAATGGCCCGACGCAAGTTCAAGCTAGTTGTCTCTATGCAACGCTATGCCAAGTTCAAGAAAGAGGAAATGGAGAACGCCGAATTCCTCCTAAGAGCGTACCCGGATTTGCAGATTGCTTACCTTGACGAAGAGCCTCCGCTAGTCGAAGGCGAGGAACCGCGCATTTACTCGGCTCTGGTCGACGGACACTCAGAAATCATGGAGAATGGCATGCGACGACCTAAGTTCCGAATTCAGCTTTCTGGCAACCCTGTTCTCGGTGATGGCAAGTCGGACAACCAGAACCACTCTATCATCTTCTACCGTGGCGAGTACATCCAACTTATCGACGCCAATCAAGACAACTATCTGGAAGAATGTTTGAAGATTCGTTCGGTGTTGGCCGAGTTCGAAGAAATGAAGGCCGATACCATATCTCCCTACACGCCTGGTGTGAAGAACGAGACCGAGGCCCCTGTTGCTATCCTGGGTGCACGTGAATACATCTTCTCGGAGAATATTGGTATCCTTGGTGATATTGCTGCGGGCAAGGAACAGACGTTCGGTACCCTCTTCGCTCGAACTCTGGCCCAGATCGGTGGTAAGCTTCACTACGGTCATCCGGATTTCCTCAACGGTATTTTCATGACGACTCGGGGTGGTGTGTCCAAGGCTCAGAAAGGTCTCCACTTGAACGAAGATATTTACGCCGGTATGAATGCTATCCTCCGTGGTGGACGTATCAAGCACTGCGAATACTACCAGTGTGGTAAGGGACGTGATCTTGGCTTCGGCTCCATTCTCAACTTCACCACCAAGATCGGTACTGGTATGGGTGAGCAGATGCTGTCCCGAGAGTACTATTACCTTGGCACCCAGCTCCCTATCGATCGTTTCTTGTCCTTCTACTATGCTCACCCTGGTTTCCACTTGAACAACATCTTCATTATGTTATCTGTCGAGATGTTTATGATTGTCTTGATCAACATCGGAGCCCTACGGAACCAGACGATTGCCTGCGATTACAACACGGATGTCCCTATTACGGACCCCTTGTTCCCCACGGGTTGCCAGAACACGGATGCTCTTATGGACTGGATTTACCGCTGCGTTATTTCTATCTTCGTTGTGTTCTTCTTGAACTTCGTACCCCTGATTGTTCAGGAGCTTACCGAACGTGGTGTTTTGCGTGCCGCAACCCGCCTGGCCAAACAATTCTGCTCACTGTCTCCTTTCTTCGAAGTCTTCGTCTGTCAGATTTACGCCAACTCCGTCACCCAGGATTTGTCTTTCGGCGGTGCTCGATACATCGGAACTGGTCGTGGCTTCGCTACCGCCCGTATTCCCTTTGGTGTCTTGTACTCCCGTTTCGCCGGCCCCTCGATCTACCTGGGATCGCGTCTGTTGTTAATGTTACTTTTCGCGACATTGACGGTCTGGCAGGCCGCACTGGTCTACTTCTGGATCTCGCTTCTCGCTTTGATTGTGTCGCCATTTATCTACAACCCTCACCAGTTCGCGTGGAACGATTTCTTCATCGACTACCGTGATTACCTTCGATGGCTGTCGCGTGGCAACTCGCTCAGCCACTCGTCGTCGTGGATTTCCTTCTGCCGTCTTTCGCGCACGAGAACAACTGGTTATAAGCGCAAGGTTCTAGGTAACCCCTCTGGCAAACTGTCTTCCGATGTGCCCCGAGCAGCAATTACCAACGTGCTCTTCGGCGAGATCATCGCTCCTCTTCTTCTCGTTGCTGTGACATTGATCCCTTATCTATTTATCAATGCGCAGACGGGTGTCAAAGCGAACGACGACACTGCCACGGCCACCTCCTCCCTCATCCGTGTTGCTATTGTTGCAGCTGCGCCTATCGGTATCAATGCCGGTCTCCTCGGCGGCCTCTTCGGTATGGCCTGCTGTATGGGCCCGCTACTCAGCATGTGCTGCAAGAAGTTCGGTAGTGTTTTGGCCGCGATTGCTCACGGTGCTGCCGTCGTTATCCTCCTGGTCTTTTTCGAGGTCATGTTCTTCCTTGAAGGATTCGATTTCACAAAGACGCTCTTGGGAATGATTACTGTCGTAGCGATCCAACGGTTTATTCTGAAGCTCATTATCTCACTAGCACTCACCCGAGAGTTCAAGACGGATCAGTCCAACATAGCGTTCTGGACGGGCAAGTGGTATTCTATGGGTTGGCACTCAGTTTCCCAGCCAGCACGTGAATATCTCTGCAAGATCACCGAGTTGAGCATGTTCGCCGCTGATTTCATCCTCGGTCACTTCATCTTGTTCATGATGCTTCCTGTCATTATTATCCCGCAGGTTGACAAGCTTCACTCAATGATGCTCTTCTGGCTGAGACCAAGGTACGTCTGCATCCTACCCACTTAGAAGATTTCAATGAAATGCTAACGTTCAACTTCAGTCGTCAAATTCGTCCTCCTATCTACTCGATGAAGCAGTCAAAACTACGAAGAAGACGCGTGATCCGCTACGCTGTTATGTACTTTGTCATGCTAGTCGTGTTCGTGGCCCTAATTGTTGGGCCGGTCGTGGCAGGCAAGCAGATCCCGGCTAGTTTAAGCAAGGAAATATCTTCGAAGCTCCCATTTCCCTTGGCTCAGCCGGCGGGTCAGGATATCGACGACACTAAAAACCACACGCAGACGGGAACTGGCAGAGTTGGCTACTCAGGACCAGGCTTGGCATCCATGACGACGACGGCCGCGAGCTCAACTGAGACGGGCTAATCCAATAGCGGCAACTCAAATAAGTTTCGATTTGTCTAATAGGCTAATGCTAGGGGCACCTGTATCATAAAAAAAAGCTCCTAGTTACTAGACCACTATGGAATTGGGGCGGGTATTAGTGACATTCGAGGATGTTATTTTGGTGTGTTGTGTATGGTTGAAGAAGGGCGGCATGGCACGGAATTTCTTCTTTTTTTCTCCTTCGTAGAATCATGGGCATAAATATCGCAGGTTTTTTTTTCTTGTCTGTCTCAGCAATGAAAACGAGATGGTGTTCAATAATGATAAGGATTCCTGTTGCATTATCTACAACTGCGTTCCACAAGTGCCTTGGTATACAATGCCTTCGGTACATCAGACTAATGACTATCGTGACAAATCAGGGTTGAAGCAAAAGGCGAAATAATTATAAATGAACACGACAACAGTCGGTCTCCCAACAAGTCCGAAGTATATTGCTTTGTGTGGGATTGGAAATTTCTGTTTGGCAGAAATTGGGTAACGTCATAGTGATGTTAGTCATAAATATCTTAACAAAATAGAAGCAAACAGGAAATCACTACTACTTCTGGAGCACCGCTTCCTCCAATTCGGGATTGAATCATCTCCATGTCCATCTCCGTGTGGAAAGAGGAGGAGTCAAGTCCTATTTAGAGGCCGTCAGGTTTTCACATGCGAGACCTGACGCGTTGGTCGCTTGGCTCTCCTGGGTGGATCGATATTGACCTCACCGCTCCGGTACCAAAAAAAGTCCTGTCAAGTGTCAGGTAGCAATAGCGATTACAACACGGGCTGGCCGGCAAAGCCGGTTCATGCAAGCATGAGGCATAAAACAAACTAACTCATCCGTCCAGGAGCATTTCCCTTGGCTCGGCCGATATCTATATCTATGCGGCTGCTTCGTTAATCACCGCCCGGATACCTACAGCACTACAACCCGCTCCCGCCGCCAGTAACCCTGCCCTGGCCATGCCGCGCTACCGTTATCGTCGGCCTGCCTCTAGGGTCCGCTAGGGTCTTCTCGGGTCCCTCCAAATGGTAACGCGACTCTTTCCAAGGGTAACACCACTGCAGTGAGTCGAGTTTGTGTGGGCCTCTGGCGCCTCGTCGGTGGGTATCGATGACGAAAGTTGGGTGAAGAGGATGATGATCTCAAGGTCAGCCTCCATAATAAAAGGAAAAAGGAAAGAATTTTTGCTATCACAACCCGGTCTCCACCGGTCAGGCTGTCACATTTCATCTTTTATCGTGAGCCTCCTCCCCCCTCGGTCCCCCCGTACGTAATTCTACGCTATCGTTGTGCGGCGAACCGTCGCGGGTGGACACTCATCTCCTGGTTATTATGGGCTCCCAAGACACGCCTAAAGGCAGTATGATGACATTCTGTCGGCCCTTGCTCGGTCACACCCACCCACATGCTCGAAATCTCAGCAGGTTGCGGCGTCGAAAGGTGGTTTGGACCCCTTTTTTTCTTATGTTTTCTCGCCGCAAACTGGCAAATTACGTAGAGGGCGAGTATGGAGTAGGGTGGGGGATGGGGTAGTAGATCTCTTTTGCAGGTCAATATAAATCTTATCCAGATATATAACACGGGGTTGTGGACCGCGTCTCGTTCTCGCCTTGTCCCTTATCCCCCAGCGGCCTGGAACGAGTTCTATCTTCCTTATCACACATTTCCCCCTTCTTTCACACGCCTCCTCCTCTCTCCTCTCTCTCCCTTCTTTCCTCACGCTTGACTACACCCCTATCTGGTTATCTCCTTCTGACCGAGCCAAAGATCGCTGGTCTAGCGATAACATGGGGCATAAGGATAACGCCGACGGCGTGCCCACGTTCTGGGGCACGTCCGGCAGCAGGCTGCAGAAGTTGATCACGGCCGTGGCTACCACCGACTTCTTGCTTTTCGGTTACGATCAGGGCGTCATGTCCGGTATCATCTCGGCCGATGTCTTCACTACCGACTTCCCGGAGGTGAAGGACAACAGCACGTACGAGGGTTTCGTCGTGTCCATCTACGCTGTCGGCTGCTTCCTCGGTGCTTGCTTCATCCTCTCGTTCGGTGACCATCTTGGCCGCCGCAAGTCTATCTTCCTCGGTGCCTCTATCATGATCGTTGGTGTTATCATTCAGATCGCCGCCGTACCTACCGGCTCCGGGGGCGGGTCTACGGCACAGTTCATCATCGGCCGTTGTATTACGGGTATAGGTAATGGTATCAACACATCTACCGTGCCGACATACCAAGCAGAGTAAGCATGCCCTGTTCTTGTTTCGATGCCAAGGTTGTATCTTGCTGACATAGTCTGCTTCCGAATTCCAGGTGCAGTCATTCTCACAACCGTGGAAAGCTTATCTGCATCGAGGGCGGCAACGTAGCCATTGGAACCCTGATTGCGTACTGGATCGACTACGGTTGCACCTATGGTCCTCACGCCTTCGTGTGGCGATTCCCCATCGCTTTCCAGTGTTTCTTCGCATTGGTGGTTATCATCCTCATGACTCAGCTACCCGAGTCTCCCCGGTGGCTCCTAACGAAAGATCGTAACGAGGAAGCAACCACTGTCATAGCAGCGCTCAACAACGAGCGCCGTGACGACCCTGCCATCAAGACCCAGGTTGCTGTTATCGTGGATGCTATCCGTGCCTCGGGCCACGAGGGTGGTGTCACCAGCATGTCGGACTTGTTCACCAACGGCCCGACCCAGAACTTCCGTCGCCTGCTCCTCGGTGCCTCGTCTCAGATGATGCAGCAGCTGTCCGGCTGCAACGCTGTCATCTACTACTTTCCCATTCTGTTCCAGACATCGATCGGCACTACGCACAACCTGGCGCTACTCCTTGGAGGCGTCAACATGGTCGTGTACTCCATCTTCGCTACGACGTCGTGGTTCGCCGTAGAGCGTGTTGGGCGCCGCAAGCTGTACCTCATTGGTACCGTTGGCCAGTGCCTATCCATGGTTCTCACCTTTGGCGCATTGATTCCCGGAACGGAGAGTGCCGCCAAGGGAGCTGCTGTCGGTCTCTTCGTAAGTGACATATGCGTGCATAGTAGTACTTTTGATAAGATATACCATATAGCTAACCAACCACGCAACAGACCTACATCGCTTTCTTCGGCGCCACCTGGCTTCCGCTGCCGTGGCTGTACCCGGCTGAGATCAACCCGCTCAAGACCCGTGCCAAGGCCAACGCTACCTCGACAGTGTCCAACTGGCTGTGGAACTTCTTCATCGTTATGATCACGCCGGTGCTGCTGAGCGGCACGGGCCAGAGCGGCTGGGGCACCTACCTGTTCTTCGCCATTCTCAACGCCATCTTCTTCCCCATCATCTACTTTTTCTACCCCGAGACGGCCGGTCGCACGCTCGAAGAGATCGATGTCATCTTCATCAAGGGCTACGCCGAGAACATCAGCTACGTCAAGGCCGCCCAGGAGCTGCCGCGCCTGAACGAGGCCGAGGTCGTGGAGAAGGCCCGCAAGTACGGTATCAGCCTCTCGGACGAGGAGGCCACCGTCAGCATGCACGAGAAGACCGAGGGCGTTTTGGCGACGCCAACTTCGGATTGAGTCAAGGAAGAAAAGAACAACATAGATCTCAAGGAGTGAGATCGCCTGCGATTACCCATTTGCTATACTATTATACCAGGCTCGCCTCTTGTTGTGCTTAAGGAGAGCAAGCATCACGTGGTGGAGTGTTGACGATAACCTCGCTTATACCCAGGGCGAGCAGACTTCATAGATCAGGAAATCATCTATGTGCTGCTAGACCCGCAGCATTGAAAGAGCATCACTAGCGCGATATACCATCCAACGAAAACAGTCGGCATTGCGCTTCTTTATTATTATTTTTTATGGAATGTCTCTCGAGCATGATAAAAACGTCCTTCCAAATTTGGTTCCTTCGTTATTTCGCATGGCATCGATTGATATACCCTCGGGCTGAAAGAAATTATCTCCCGAACACATTGGATAGACTGGTCATTTTATAGATCTCTTACGTCTCTGCGGTTATTAGAGATGAGGCACTAGAGATGTTAAAGCATTAGTCGGGGATGGGTTAAACCTCATGAGGGCGTCTTGATAGATGATAGATTCATGAATTACAACTGATGTTATTGCATGAATGCCTCCCTATCCTGAATCTATTAGACGTTCTGCGTCCTATACATTAATTAACAGAGGACCCACGTCCTTGTCATTGAGTTTAGGCAGCAAGTCATAGAATTGAGCTTGGCTTATCCGGTTTCGCGATCACAATGTAACTCTAGTTGGCGACCCTCAACAACCCCTGTTCGCCAGCTATGCGATTTGAATGGGTAGGATCTCCCCCATACCCATGCATCCAGGGCAAAATATGTGAATGACATCGATCCATCTTCGCCCTCGTTCGTTCATCAGCTAGAGGTTGCGTTCCCGAGGACTACACGCCATCATCAGCTCATGATGGCCGTTCTTGCAGCCAGCTTCTTCTCTGGCGTCCGGCCGCTGCTGATGGTGATGCTGTTATCATTCGCGCAGCACATCCAGGCCCAAGGGCAGGACCCGATCACCACCGCGCCCATCTTCCTGCCAGCGTATACTAACGCGACGGTGTGGTCCCTTTTACGGGGCAGTATCCTCTCCACCGTACGTCTTTTTCGCGTCTATACCTTGAACACTCGTCGCCAGCTTGTCTCATGTACTAAGAAAACAGAATGACGATGAAACCTTATACACCATTTTCTGTGCCCCTGTCACCGCGACGACGACGGCGACGACGACTACTTGGGCGTCTGGCGAGCAAGGAGTCTTTCCCGCCTGCCAGATCTTCGACGACGATGGCAAGTTTCCGTTCACGTTTTGGGAGGGCCCGTCAACCTTACAAGTGGAGCACACTGTCGAGGGTTCCTAGTAAGTACTGCTCCTATACCTCTCCTCGTGCCCTCCTATAGCCTAGCCTAGCCACACAACTATATACCTAAGGATCTAACCACCGCCCCCAGCGCCATTACCGAGGCCTGCAACCTCGCCGGGACCACCGCTGCTACGTGCAGCGGCACCACATCTGTCGCTGCCACCGCGTCGCTCGAGGCTCTCACCGACGGGCCCTTCGAGAGCACGCTCGCGCCGACGACGCTTACAGAGATCGCATGGGGGGTACTGACGCTGACGGAGCCGCCGCTGACGACCACGGTTACCAGCGGCACTATCACCAGTGTCATCACGTACTACCCTACGGGCTCCGACACTGCGGTGTCTACGGAGACGGCGGTGGCGACGGTGACTCCTACCGCGAGTACAAGCCAGGACAGTAGTAGCCCTTCCAGCAGCTCGGACACGACCGGCGCCGCGGCTTCGGCGTCGGCTACTCCGAGTAGTGCGGCGAGGCAGAGCGGGTGGGAGGCGAGTCTCCTGCTATCGGCTGCAGTATCTGTCCTGCTGTGGTGTTAGCGGTATTCAGAGTCGCTGCCCCGTCTTTAAGTTGAGAAGCTTTGCGTCAGTTTATATTACTCGCCCAGAATGTTATTAATAATGCACCAGTTGTATCCCGCCATGGTTGACGCGAATGGAACGCCGAGTCACGATAGCACCCCGGAATGAAACGGGTTACTGTGTACTGCGATAGCCTATACTCCGACCTGGTTGCATAGGTGCTCTGTCAGATCTCGCTCGATGGCGCTCCCAGAAGCACAAACGTGATCAGCTCTGAATACAAGCAGCAAAAAAGAAAAAACATTTCCAAGTCCAAGAGGTGATATAATCGAGCATAGGAGACTACGGCGCTAGAATGGATTCCTAGAGAATAATATGATGCCGTTTCAAATCGTATACGCCTCTAAACCTTCTGTTCCTTAGCCACTTAATTATCCTCGTTGTCATCTTCTCAGCCAACTATTAGATTCATCCAGCCAGTCTCGTTATCTCGTAATTCGATCCCCAGAGAGAAATCCTATCATCCGTCCATCATCAAACTCAGCCTACTCGTCGCTGATCGAGTATCGCCCCCCCATGCCCCAGAACTGCTCCGCCATGAAGGTACCTGCGTCGGGCTTCTTCCACATGTCGTTGAACGCCGTGAATAAGATCACATCGGACGGATTATTCGCATACGCGTTCTTGATCGACGAGATCGCAATGGACTGCTGGCTCATCCCTGGTATGGCCGCCCCGTTCGACTCTCCCTGCCACGGCCACCCGGTCTCGGTTACGACGACGCGCTTATTCGGATCGGATAGCCTGCTTCGTATCCTCTCGACAGTAGATGTGACAAAACGTCCGGCTTGGCGAGGACCCGTGTTCGGATCGAAAAACGGATGAACGTTGACGGCACAGTAGTCCGACTGGTCGCAGAGCTCGGGATGGGTGAGCACGGCGACGAACGTATCTACCACAACGACGGGGCCTTGGTATCCAGCTGCCCTCAGCGCCGAACGAGCTTGACTTAATGCGCCAAGCGACTGGCTGACGGTTCCGCCGTTATTGACGAGCTCATTGCCCACGGAGACGGTGTCGACAATGCTCCACTCGTTCTGGACGCCGGTGGCGATAGTGGCGATCGACTGCCCTAACGAGTTGATATCGAAGATGCCCAGGAACAGCTTGTTTCCGTGGTTTTTGGCTGCGGCATATGCCATAGCGACCTGATCACAGTCAACTCCATACAAACGGATGACGCCGTAACTCTGGGCCATAACTGCAAAATCGGCGTCGACTTCGTCTGCAGTTTTACATCCTCCGCTGCCCTTGTAGGGAGAGTAAGTGACGCCATAGAGGCTGCTGTCGTTGGCGGTGGGGAGCGGGGCTGGGGGCGTTAGCAGGTTTGAGACGGCCGACTGCGCGGGCGGAACTGGCTCAACCTGAGTGGTTGGGGTAGCAGGTCGAGGCGACGGCGGTGATGTGGGTTCCCCTGCCGGTGTGGCGCGGCTGGAGACGGGGGTAATGTAGACTGTCGACGTCTTGGGAGCCGCTGCCTCGGGGGTCTCTGTCGTTATAGGGACATAAACAACCGTTTCGGTAGCGGTACGGATAGGATTGTTATATTCATCTACATAAACAACAATCTCGGGGACTTCTGTTGGTGTAGTACGAGTCGGATCCGTCACAGTAATCCTATCTCTCTTGGAGATAGCAGCCCTGGCCGACTTATGTCGGTGGGCATGGTGATGTTCTGATATACGTCAACACCTCGAGCATACATGAACGGTATATTGGGAGCATGACTCACTATGCTGCCCTGCCGATAGACGGAGAAGCGAAACAAATGTAAGAGAAAGGGTCGTGGATCTCATGGTATAGGTATGTCAACGCGAAGGTAGGGGAAATTGGAAGGAGGGTATCGCGGAACTATCGAGATTTAATTAATGGACGGCCTGGGCTGCTAGATAGGTAATGAGTTGCTAGAATGAGCGAGTTGACAACTAGAACAGCGAGCGACAAGAAACAAAATGGGGACGTCAACTGGAGTCCATCGGTTCCAAGGTCACCAAGGAATCAAAAAGAGGCAGAGGAGTGAAGCAAGCTATTTGGCCGGTATAAGGTATATCTAGGAATGATAAGTATAAAGTTGGACACTTGAGATTCGATGGTCGAGGACCGAGGACCGAGGACAGGCCCGAGAGGCCAAGAAACTGTGCCAGCAATGCGTCTCTTGCGGCAGTTGCCGGGCCATCGGGAGGGAAAGGGAAGGCGATCGGATATATACATGCTACGGAATGCTCGTTCCCCCACCGATCCCAATATATCGCGGTGAAGGAATGATGGCGTTCCCCAGGGAGGGAATATCGTCGATGGCTAGAATAAGGGAGAGCACTGTGAAAGTGTTAGGAAGTTAAGATTACATGAGAGAGAGAATCTCTGACTACATGTAGGTATCTTATTGCTGGGATCTAATCATTATGTTGGTAGTATGTAATATGTGCATCATTGACAAGTTAATTCCGTCTTTTTAGATGCATTCACGGATAGGGGTACAGACTTTCGTGAAACGGCACAGGATACGATGAATGGAAATGACGAAGGCATCGGGTATCTGTTATTAGGCGCCTGCGCATAGACCATCCTGTCAACATACCCGGGCAAGAGCTTCCCCGGTGAAAGTCCCGGTGAAAGTGAAAGCCGCGAGGCATCGGGCTATGGAAGTATGAACGTGTTTCAGACTCGGTGGTCTCCCATACCGACGGAATGACACAAAATACCTTACATTAGGTAGATAAACCACGTGTGCCTCAGAACAAGATTTTATGGAAGCTGACGGTCACCGGCAGGTACGCGGGTCCGTCGAGTCGAGCTCATTGGCATTGCCAAAGCAACCGAGTCAACAACAAATCGCCCAGGAGACGTTGTAATCTTTGCATCAAGCGGATTAATAATTAGTATTCGAGTCTATAACCTGATCTGGTAGTGTTCCCTTTTCATTCCTGGATACATCCATGAGCAACCTGCATTACACGGCCCCCAACACCTCATCCGCATTATCATCGTAGGACCCATGAGCAAGAGCAAGCCTGAGTACAATTAGCCATCGTATTCGGGTAGTACCTTCGTGTCGTATCGTGCATCTGGCCGTGAAGCAACGTACATGCAAAGAAGATTACGAAAAGCTGAACGACTCCTAAGCAGCCAGCGATGACTGTCGGTTCGTTTTTCGCGTCATGATCTTGGTGATAGCATGCCGAATCGTTACTCCAGCCTTCTCAACCTCCTTCTTAGATAAGCCTGACGTGATGCAAATCTTGAGCGCCGGCTTGATATTTACGTTCTCGGTTCCGATGCTGCCAATGAGCGGTATGCTCTTCAGCCTCGTGACAAGTACTCCGTTGGCGAGTGCCTATATTTCGTTAGTGGCAAGATATTAAGAGCGTGATAGCATGTCGGAGACCAACCTCGTCTACAATTTCGAGGAGGAGTCGCTCTTGGTCTTCGTTGGTCAGCTGTCTCGACTTGATTACTTCGACCTTGAACGCTAGTAGCATGACCGGATTTTCCGGATCACTCGTGCACTGAACCCAGTCGCTTCGAGGATCTAGCTGCGCTCTCATGGCTCGTATGTTCTCCCGGCATTGATGAAGAATTTCGGGGTTGCATTGCAGAACCGTCAAAGTCTCGCTTGCCGTAACGGCAGCCATGGCAGGTAGAGCGGCCGAGTACGTGTACGATGCGGCGTTGATGCGCTGGTGTCGCACTACGTCTTTCGAACCGGCGCAAAATCCACCGGCGGCGCAGAGAGGACCGGCCAGAGAGCCAATGATCATATCCACAGCTTCCGCGTCCACGTTCTGCGCCTCCGTGAGACCTCGTCCGTTGCGGCCGAGTACACCAAACGACCACGTTTCGTCGAGGGCGATGCGGAACTTATACCTCTCTTTTAATTCGACCTAGTCGTCCCAACAGTCGTTAGTTTGTCAATACAAGAGGGGTTAAATATGGATCCGAGGCAGAACGGCTTACCAGCTTGGGGAGGTTGGAGCAGTCGCCGACCATCTCGAAAAGACCTTCCGTCACGATAAATCGCCGAGTAACAACTCTCTTCGCCTGCTGCTCTTCGGCAACCTTCTTCAAGATTCGCTCCAAGTCTTCCATGTCGTTGTGTTCGTACCATCGAATGTTGCTTCGAGAAGCCTCCAGCCCCTTGCGAATCGAGTAGTTGACCATCTTGTCGGCTACAATAACATCTCCTCGCTTGCAGAAGGTGGGGATGACGCTGGAGATGGTCGAGAAGGCATGCGAGTACACGATGCTGCCCTGGGTGCCGAGGAAGGTAGCGATGTCATGTTCGGTGTTCATGTGGACGTCTTGGGTACCGTAGAACTGCGGCGGACCACAGGGACCGACTCCGTACGTGCGCAGGGTCTCGATCGCCTTGGCCTTGATGGATTCGCTTGCATTCAAGTTGTAGAAGTTGTACGAAGCTAGGTTCACAACAGTCTTGCCGTTGGATAGTTTGACCTTCGGACCAGTCGGCCTGCGCATTTGTCAACAGAAGTTGCCTTTTTTATATCACTAAACACACAATACCAATACCTACCCGACAATAATTGGTTGTTTCTCGGTCTCGGCCTCCTCGAAGGGGGTTTGGGGCGCGACAAGTGGTTCGGGCTCCCACTCCTTGACGAGCTCATCGATCTCATCGTCACGGAGCTTAACGTAATTGGGACCGTGGGTAGGGTAGGAGGGCGAGAGGAGATATCGTATGAAGAATATGACGAGCACAAGTTCTATAGCAGATCGTACGGGGTCGTTCTGGTAGCTCGACTGGATGTATCGTATTAATACGGCACTTCCGGGGACTTTTTGAAAGGCGTGGGACATTTCATGAAGCGAAGCCTGTAGGTAGGCTTGTGCCTCGTGGAGATCCATGTTTTATAAAGTTAATCTTATCAGTGTCAGACGGAAGACATTAGGGTTGGGGAATGGAATGTGTAGTAGATGAGAAGGAATCGTAGGAAGGATTCCGAGAGAAATCGGGAGGGATATTGCTAGGGGAAAGGTCGGCATCCAGATGTTGCAAGCTCAAATTGCCTTACCTAAGGCCTTACGGAATACCTGGTAGGTTAAAAGATTAGACTCCCGACCACCGACACGGTTCTAGCGGCTAGACGTCAGGGGTCCTAGGGCGCGTCAAATTATGTACTATAGTAATAATAGTAATATGGATGCCCTGGAGTACCTACGCGGGCCCCACCAATTGTCCGCTCCTTCCCATCCACGCCACACCGCAATGCAATGCAATGTACTAGGTTAGGTTAAGATTCAATCCATAAAACTCAACTTTACATAGTATTTACATACCAGGAGGTACGTATGTATTTACATGCATACATATCTAAGACGGTCACTTGCCAAGAATCTGATCTACGAAACCCGAAATCCCCAGCGGCCAGCCCGTCAAGCTTTCAGAGCTTTTACAAACGCAAGGCTTTCATTGCCTTCGACCACCTTAGAAATCGGGCTTAGGTAGGTCGTACCATTCTCCGATTCTTCGTCCTCTCCAAGCTGTCCAATGTATGATTCGGCCGCCTTGATCCACATCGCCTTCTCCGCCTTGCTAGCTCCCGACCCTTGCCAGACCCAGATACTACTGCTGGTATCGAGGAGGAAGACGTCGTTGCTATCCAGATCTGAACTGTCTATCTCAGCGCCTTCTTTCACCATGTCGAACTTCAACTGACCAGAGGCATCCGAGAGACGAAAGAGCCTACGGGGACGTTGACTAGCATTCGACGTCTTGGGCGAGACGATTGGTCTGGGGGCCGTCAACGGCTCCTCGGCCTCCCCGCCACCGAGCATAGCCACCACAGCACGCGACCTCGATTCTGTTTGCGACAAGACCTCGACATCGATGTGTTTCGCAATCGTCATATCATGAACAACTTGTGCCGCCTTCGCTTTTTCCATGGGGCTGCAATTTTTGCCCTGCCATACCCAGATCTTGTCGTTGCGTTCCAATACGAAGACGTCATTCTCGTCAAGGCTCTGCCAGGTAGGTTCAACCTCGTAGACCATAATCGAGTCGGCTCGTTTAGCTGCCGGGTGCTTGAAGATTCTGAGTAGCATGAGCGTTTCCTTCGGCTCCTCTTCTGTTTCGACGTGCGTAAAGCCGGAGCGGACTCCGCCTGATAAGATCCGGACACGGGAGAATAAAGCTACGAAATCCTCCGACGGCTCTTTTTGTAGTTCGCGGTGCTGCGTAGCTACACCACGTAGATACTCGTCAAGCTCGACGGTCTTGTACGCAGCCGTGCCCGCCTCGTCCTGCGAGGTCTTACTTCCAAGCCAGAAGAAGATATCGTGGGCTAACTTTTCTTGCCCATCGTTGCTCTCAACCTTGTGCGAGTGTAAGATGATATAGCTATCCCCTTCATGGAAGTCACCGTATTGGTTCTTCGGCCAAGCGACAACCTCGAAACTCTCTATCCGCCAGATGTAAAGTCCAGCTACTCCTCTAATCTCTTGCCACGCTGGCTCGGTGGCAGCCGATTTATACTTGACCTTATGATCAAGTTCCGTCCCGATGTTTTCAACATTGCTATCCCTCCAGTCGTACTCTTTCGTGTGTATTAAGCCCTTGTGTGGTACCATCTTGATGACTGGTTCTTATAAGGTAGTATTTGTAGATTGACGGCCTAGATATTTTCGGGGGGTAAAGCAGGAGTGGTTTGATAGTGAGGATTCATGAGATTGAATTGGCCACGCAGCGAATACATTTAGCAGGATCCTTTGACGTAATGAAGCTGACATCTTTTGAAACGCAAACAAGGCCAGGATGGCTGAAACAGTCCCGGCGCTTCTGGTATGTGTTATGAGAGACGTTACTTCAGCTATTCTCAATAGGCCGGCTACTCTATTTTCAAGCCCGACCATAGCTGATTGACTCATTGCTCTATTTTGATGACATCTTGCAGGTAGGCCAGGCTGCCAGGCTGCCAGGTAGGCTAATCTTGTGGGGACTAGCATCGGCTTCACAGTGGAAAACTTTTCCGTCATTTTCTCAGCTTCAAGCTTTCGATGCCGCAGTCCTCCAAAACAAACAACTACTTTTTCATTGCGAAAATATCCATCGTCCCATCTTTGCATCTCTAAATCAAGGCTACGTGAAATACGACGAAGACAGACACAAAAAGAACAAAATGCCCAGCAAAGACGCCACATCCCAGAGCTTCACTCCCTATTATCTCCAGCAAAGCACCAAGGAGTTCGCGGAGGACCTAGACAAAATTCGCAATGCTGATGACTTCAAAGGCGACGCAGTAGCTATGCTCGTTAAATCGCTGCAACAGGGCACTTCGTTGTTCTCTGCCGCCGACCAGGAGAGGGTCACCAAGGCTCATGAGTCTGAGGGTTCGGAAAAGAAATGAGAATGAAGCAGAAAAAACATAGCGTGCTATCATTGATTAATTGACCGTTTTATATGAAATTATTAGGAGGTAATGCACAAGGCGGAACTTGTATCATTATTTCAGAACTCTCCAGTATCAAAAAAGGAATGTGGCAATTAAGTTACCATAGAGCCAAAAGACGAATTGGACATGAGCAAGCGAATAATTATGACTTCTCCCAGGATCAAAGTCAAGCTACGCCGACACCCCAAAAAAAAAAAAAAAAAAAAAAAAAAAAAAAAAAAAAAAAAAAAAAAAAAAAAAAAAAAAGAACAAAATGCGACATGTGCAGGATTTGAACCTACGCGACCGAAGTCATGAGATGGCTGAATCATGATAGTCAGATTCAAGTCTCACCCATTAACCACTCTGGCAACATGCCTTGGTTTTGTTACGAAGACGTGGGTCTTATAATGCTATATAATCCACACCACCCTGGCTCCAGGGCCGCATACAGTAAGCAACGATGTAGCCGTACTGTGCTGCTTAATCTACCAGATGGACATGCAAACCAATTCTATCACGCTCGCGAGAAAGCACGCCACGATGATTTTTTGGTAGTATGAGGATCAGTTATACAAACCGCATCGAGGAGGCAAGTTAGGCATGGAGCTGGCAAGGCTTTCACTATGATATATCAATGATATTGAAAATGATAACGCTATGCCATCTCTAAGATATCAGTTAGAAACATCAGGACGAGCATCGCTGATTTGCACGATATCAGACTTCTTCCGAAGGCCGACTCCGTGTAAGCCAACTTATACAGGTGACTAATGATACGGGGTAACCTGGCTATGCGGATCAGGCAGATCAGATAGACTGATACTACAGCGAACCATGGGTACTACTCCGTTATCATACCTATCCTTATGATTTGGCTGAGTGGTAGAGACCAAATCAGGGAGGCTCATCAAGTGTTAGTCGTGATGCCTTATGCCCGGAACCAAGTTTTCAATACGGTGGCAAGGCTCGCTGTTGTCGAGCTGAAGAGATGCTAATTATCGAAGAAACAGAAACAAAACCAGAAGCAGCTATTATTCATGTATTTTAATAAGGGCATCCTGGTGTGTTCGTCTAGCCACTAACGAAGAAGCAATAGAACGAACACAAACTGAGAAGTCATTATGCACATCCTTACTCCGACAATGTGAAATCTCGAAAGGAGGGTGTCACAGGTAACGCCGCCAACTCCAAGTGGTATGCCTCATGAACATCATTGCGCTACAAAATAGGGCGGCGCATTGTCCCGAAATCCTAGAAACTCTCCCCCCCCCCTCTGGTAAACCTCACCAAGGAGCCTAGCATTATACATCGAGATAAAATGGAATGACCATAAGAGCCCATATGTACGGCTCTTGCAATTTAAGCATGATCTCTCCTCAGTCGGGAGATCTAAACGTCATGGACCATGTGAGGTATGCATGGTTAATTCGGGTGGCTCTAGCGCCGAATATCTATGCTCGCACGAGACGATTCAAGGGACGGGCGAATCGAACTACTAGAACTTCTTCGCCTTCTCGCTCGCTGCTCGCTAGGATCGGAGGGGTTAAGACCCGTCGACTTGGCGAACAAGTTGAGAATATCCGTTAACGTAACGACACCGATTAGGCGTCCCGATAAGTGAGACCCAGGCAGGGTAGAAGCGGGAGGAACTGAAGGGAAATGACTTCCGGTGAAAGAGGTCTGCGAAGAAGACGGAGTCGGAACAAATACGGTAGGTCCTAGCGATGGAGTCCCGGGGGCCGAAGGAGACGGAGAGGCTGATTCTACTATCCACATTCTGTGTGAATGGGTAGCCACCAGCTTGGCCACCGTATGAGCAAGCGTAGAGTATGGATTGACATGGAAGACCGGGAACGAGTCCTTGCCCTTCTCGACGCCTTGCTCGGTCAAGATGACGGATATGAAATGCAAGCATGTGTCCTGCAGCAGGGGTAAGCTCGTCGCGTTGGTCAGATGTTTGACATCCGTAGTGGAGATATTGCCGACGACATTCAAGCCATTATCGACAACTGCGACACTCGATAGTCCTTCTTGGCTCATGAGATTGAGCGCTTCGGTCAAAGGGCTATCTGCACTATGCGGGTATTAGCGAAGAATCCCAATACCAGGGTTGTTGTACACGCACTTTACTGCTAATATCTGCTGGGATCCTACGCCAACGTCGTGCAAGAGTCTGGGGTAAAGGTCGTCAATGGCACGGAAGTTGACGCCTTCGTTCCAGAAGAACTCTATAAGCTTTAGTTGGCTGAGGACACCGATAACGTCGGCGTCTTGGTTGGCGACGAGGATTCGGTGCACTCCACTGCCAAACACTTCGATCGCTTTGGCCAAGTCTTCATCTCCCTGTAATATGACGAGCGACTCCTTTCGGCATATCGGTTGAATATCGCGGAGTGGTATGCTTATCCGAGCTTGGGCCTTTTTGGCTAGGGTATCATAGAGCTCGACCAAATCGTCGCTTGGATGCGCCAGCCCGACGACGACTAATATGTAGGCATTCAGATCGTTATAATCGAAGGTCGAGACCGGAACGGAACTGGTAGTGCTCTCTCGTACGACGACTACATTGCTCGAGGAATTCTTAAGAAGCGCCATCGTAGCGTCTTGGACACTAGTGTCCATCTCGACCCAGCTAACATCATCTTTGGATACGAGCTCCCCGATCGCAATATCGCGCCAATCCCTTCCGGCAAAGCGAGGGTTGTGATGTCTTGGGGCGGGCGGGTGATTAAGTAGGTCTTGAATTGCGGCTTGGGTAAAAGAGGGGTGTCGCTGATTTCGAGGCGACGGTGGTAGACCTCTTAAGTTCTCGGCGAAGCTCGAGCGATGGCCATGGCTTATGACATGGCCGGACTTGTGAACGCTCGAAGCAGAGCCGGTTCGCTGAGGCGGCGGAGGCGAAATGCTCGTTTCCTTAGACTCTTTCCCTCCCCTGAAATAGGCCGAGTTAGGATCCATGACGAAGGCGAAAGTAAATCGATGTTGGAGAATTGCAAAGGGGGCTCTTCGCAGGGATCGCCGTTTGCTTTGTGCAAAAGTCGACCTGGGTGGCTCGTAACTTGAAGCTTACGAACTATAGCTACATGTACGAGGTGTATGGGTAGTCTAGGTGCTCATGTGGCGTGCGCAGGGGATCCAAGGTGCAACAAAGATCATATTGGTATCGGATTATTGGTGATGGCGCGAGGCCAGACTGACTATCTTTACAAAAGATTCGATCTTGGGGGTTGCTGAGGGGTTGTATCATAGACTTCGCAGACTTGCTGGCTTCTGCATGACCCCTCGTTACCCCCGAGCCCCCCAAGGTCGTGGACACAAAAATTAGAACACTTTTGGTGAGTATGCCCGCCAAGAATGTTCTAAATTTTATGGCGCTAGCCTCGCCCCCCTACCAGGTGGGTACTCACCTTGTCTACACCGGCTGAGGCTTGCAAATGCGCCTCTACGGGAGGAGCTGGAGCACCGATTTTCTTTATTTACCTAGGTAGGTACATACCTATCAGCCTATCTGCACAGGTTCCTCGAATACATAGGTACCTAAGCTAGGTACCTTTGCTCTAGGCTAGATTGTACTTGCCAGAGATGTTTGTCTCCCACCAACCAGGAGGCTGGCCGGGCAAAACACCATATAATATAAGCGTGCGTCATAGGAAATAAGAATAGGCTGTAAGGGTTAGGTATAAGGTTTTACCGAGCATGAATACCATATCCATTACTTGTATATACAAATATGTCATCTCAACATCCAATTAGTTACTCTATAATCTATGAATGGGAAACTTACTAGCTTATAGGCAACTGCGATCCTCGTAGTAGAAGGGAGATACGTGGCAGCGTGAATAGCAATTCGTAACGCCGTATGCCCACCTACTCGAGGCACGAAACTCCACATCCAATCAAATACGCACTACCTCGAGCTTTGAATACCTATGCGAGACAGGTCTTCAAATCATTATAGATAACAAGCCGAGATCCTAAGATTGCAGTATTGCCGTGCTGGTATCTGGTTGCACGGATGCGGCTGAGTAAAATTCGCATGATAATAAAAGCACAATGAACAGATAGGCCTTTATCGATACACGTGTGTATCTATTTCCCCAAGAGTTGCACCTGGCACAAGTGACTTCACTTTGAGGCTATACCAAACCTAGTCGTTCATTACTTCCGTTTTGAGTTAGCTCCGTTTCCACTACATCGGATTCATTGGAAAACCAAATGTGCACGGACCAAGATCCAGATTAGTACCTAACTATCAGGAAATTTATTTTTTTTTAATGCTGAGCATGGGCAAAAAAGTCCAAGAAACCCATCCCCTCTTCCGCGACCCCTCGCTACCCATTGATAGCAGGGTAAAAAAAATAACACGACGATAATAAAAAACAACACCCCATGTCACGCCAACTTTCTACCTGTGTTCGCTTGGATTTGTTCTAGGATCGATCACCTATACCACTATACACCGAACCTGAACTTCTTACCTACTGCCCTTTCATTTTCACCACTTTCTGATCGATACAACCCAAAGCCGCCGCGTCTTAGCCCTGCGGGGCACATCAACGAAGCGATACGACTTTGGCAACATTGTTCTCTACTCTACTCTTGACTTTCCCAACACCACTCTGCCCCTAACGACAACTTCGACTCCGGTTGCGATAGCTAGTAATTATGTCTGTGCTACCGGCCGAAACTCACGCAGAGCTCACCCAGCTGCTGCAGGCTCTGCAATCGCCCGATAATTCCATACGGTCCCAGGCCGAAGGACATCTACAGAACAACTGGACCAACACGCGACCCGAGATCTTGTTGATGGGTCTAGCTGAGCAAATATCTGCTTCGACCGAAACATCGGTACGTGTTGCTAGCGCTGATATATGTTCTTTTTACAACTTTCAAGACTAACCCTTCTCCCTTCACTCCTATAGCTCCGATCTTTCGCCGCCGTTATATTTCGTCGAATAGCATCGAAGACGCGCAAGTCGGATAAGGGCGAAAGCGCAGAGATATTTGTGTCACTACCTTCCGAGCAGGCATCTGTCATCCGCCAGAAACTACTTGAAACGTTAGCAAGCGAGAGGGATCGCCTTGTTAGGAATAAAATCAGTGACGCTGTAGCTGACGTCGCAAGGCAGTACTCGGAAAGCAGTGAGTTCATAACTGCCATATCTCTTTATAAGCACGCTTCTACACGTAGCCCGCCCTCCATCTAATCTTCATATCATTCACCATGCCTCCTTGTAAAGGCGCGATTTGCAAGCATCGCCGCATCAAAAATAACTTGACCAAAATCATAATTACTAACACGGTTCCAGACGAGCAATGGCCCGAGATTCTCGCCGTCCTCTTTAATCTTAGCATGGCAAGCGACGTAGGTCAGCGAGAGACCGCGTATCGTGTTTTCGCAACTACCCCCGGCATAATCGAAAAGCAACATGAAAGCGCGGTGCTAGAGGCCTTTAACAGGGGCTTCAAGGACGACTCCGTCTCCGTTCGCCTGGCTGCCATGGAGGCGTTCGCCTCTTTCTTCAGGAGCCTGCCCAAGAGAGCCCAGCCGAAATACTTTTCGCTACTTCCCGACGTCCTCAACATTCTTCCGCCGATTAAAGATTCGCATGATTCCGAGGACCTAAGTAAAGCCCTCCTGGCGCTTATAGAACTCGCCGAAACGTCGCCTAAGATGTTCCGACCGCTATTTCATAACCTCGTAATGTTTAGCGTCGGCGTCATCCAAGACAAAGAACTAAATGACCTCTGCCGGCAAAATGCGCTCGAGCTTATGGCTACTTTTGCCGATTATGCCCCGTCAATGTGTCGCAAGGATCCCTCTTATACGAACGACATGATTACTCAGTGTCTTAGCCTAATGACGGATATCGGCGAGGATGACGACGATGCGGCCGAGTGGTTGGCGTCCGACGATTTCGACCAAGAAGAAAGTGACTTGAATCATGTAGCTGGAGAGCAATGCATGGATCGTTTGGCGAATAAGCTTGGCGGCGAGACAATCCTGGCTCCTACATTCCACTGGCTGCCCAGAATGATGACGTCTATGGCATGGAAGGACCGTCACGCGGCTCTTATGGCTATCTCGGCCATCTCTGAGGGCTGCCGTGAACTAATGATTAAGGAACTTAGTCAGGTACTAGAGCTTGTCGTTCCTGCGTTGAAGGACCCCCATCCACGAGTTCGCTGGGCCGGGTGCCAGGCTCTTGGTCAGATGAGCACAGATTTCGCGCCTACCATGCAGAAAGATTACTTCGACACAATTCTGAAGACGATCGTCCCAGTCCTGGATTCGCCCGAAGGTCGTGTTAAGGCTCACGCCGCCGCGGCACTGGTCAATTTTTGCGAAGAGGCGGAAAAGAGCATACTCGAACCGTACCTTGACGATTTATTATCCCACCTTTTCCAGCTTCTCCAAAATGAGAAGCGATATGTCCAGGAACAGGCTCTATCTACTATCGCCACTATTGCTGACGCTGCGGAGGCGGCATTTTCCAAGTACTACGATACTCTGATGCCGTTGCTTGTCAATGTTCTGAGACAAGAAACACAGAAGGAGTACAGACTGCTTCGTGCAAAGGCTATGGAATGTGCGACTTTGATTGCGCTGGCCGTAGGCAAAGAGCGTCTCGGGGCTGATGCCATGACCTTAGTCGACCTCCTTGCCAACATCCAGGCCAACATCACCGATGCCGACGACCCTCAGTCGCAGTATCTCATGCACTGCTGGGGGCGTATGTGCAGGGTCATGGGCGCTGACTTCCTACGTTTCTTGCCGAATGTCATGCCCCCGCTAGTAGAGTTGGCCAGCGCGAAAGCTGACATTCAGCTTCTTGATACGGACGACGAGATTGAACAAATCCAGCAAGAAGATGGTTGGGAGCTAGTACCGCTCAAGGGAAAGATGATCGGAATCCGGACTAGTACTATGGATGATAAGCATATGGCCATTGAGCTGCTGGTTGTTTACGCACAGACGCTAGAAGCACATTTTGCACCGTATGTCGCCGATACTATGGAGAAGATTGCGCTTCCCGGCCTCGCATTCTTCTTCCATGACCCTGTCCGCTTTATTTCTGCAAAGCTCGTACCCCAACTTCTAAGCTCATACAAGAAAGCGTATGGCCCCGAATCTAATGAGCTCCGAGGCCTATGGGCTGGCACCGTGGATAAGCTACTGGAAGTTCTGACTGCCGAGCCAGCTATCGACGCCTTAGCTGAGATGTATCAATGTTTTTACGAGTCGGTTGAGGTCGTTGGCAAGAATTGCCTAAGTCAACAACACATGGGCAAATTCATTGACGGTGTCCACTCGGCCATCGAAGACTACAAGGACCGCGTACTTCGACGTGAGGAGGACAAGGAAGGAGCCGCGGCGGAAGACGCCGAGGATGAGGCGGAGGAGCTCATGATTGCAATTGAGGACGACCAGACCTTGTTGTCCGACATGAACAAGGCGTTCCATTCTATCTTCAAAAACCACGGCGCTGTTTTCCTCCAGCCGTGGGAGCGTCTGATGAGCACGTACGAAAGCTTTCTCGCGTCCGGAGATCCGACACAGCGTCAATGGGGCCTCTGTATAATGGACGATGTCCTAGAATACTGTGGACAGGAGAGTGTTCGCTACGCTCAAGCCATTAGTACCGCTCTTCTCGAGGGATGTAAGGACTCATCCGCTGCCATCCGGCAGGCTGCTGCGTAAGTAGATGATTCTACTCTACCCTCCATCCAGCTAGCCTATTATCAACTGTGGCCCCTAAAATAGCCATTTTTTAGATTGCTGACGTTCTGGGACAGGTACGGCATTGGCGTCGCTGCTCATCGTGGTGGAGCTCCTTGGTCTCAGTTCCTGGCGACTTCGATACCTTACCTTTTCCAAGCAACACAAATTTCTGACGCCCGTGGTGAAGAGGCAGTCTACGCCACCGGTAAATCACCTTCCGAAATCCCACGTTTATTCCAGCAATTACTAACGTACCTGGTATAGAAAACGCTTGCGCTGCGATTGCGAAAATTCTGCACTTCAATAAACAAAGTCTACAGGATATGCAGGCCATCGCAACCCAATGGTATGTACCTAAACCATCCCGTTCTAAGCACCGCCACTAATCAACAACTCATATAGGGTCAATACCCTCCCCGTCACCAACGATGAGGAAGCAGCCCCTTACGCCTACGGTTATCTCGTGGAATTAATCGAACAGTAAGTTTCCTGCTGCCGCAATGCAACGTTTCGTCTCATAGAAAGTAAAAGAAAGGAACCGAGTAAAAGATCGGAGCACTAACTTTTCATGCAGACAAAACCCGGCGGTGACCAGCCAGGTTGATAAGGTGTTTGTCTATATCGGACAAGCCCTGGAGGCCGAGATGCTTCACGGACAACTGAGTGCTCGTGTTGCCCGAGCAATTCAGATGTTACTACAGTCGGCAAATGTTGACCCGACACCGTTATTGCAACAACACTTTACGCCGGAAGGACAACAGATAATCAGACGTCACTTCTCATAGGCATTTTAGAGGGCGACATGCAACTGAGATGCCAGTTTTTCCAACTTCGGAGATTACAGCGATAAATGGAAACGAACTGCGTTTAGATGGCAGTAGTGAGAACGAGGGGATTGCCAACGACCATACTACTTGCCACCCCTAGAGCGCTTGACTTGCACAAAACGCAGCGCGAACAACTATGACCTTTTGCTCTCCAAAGGGATATGGATGACTTGGGCAGAGGATGCGGCGCAGCTAAGTTATAGAAAAGGGGGAGATGATCTCTTCGCGAAATAGCCGCGATTAATCGAAGATCGAGGCTAGCACTTGTTGTGATATGAGCCTCTTACATTAAGGTAGGAGACGACCGTGTCAGATTTAGTAGCTGGTGGATATAGAGCCAAAAAGAAAAAAAGGGAAAAAAAGATCACTAGCGAAGACGATGCCCCTCAACCGATATGCTGATTACACTATATGCCGTGATGATGACCCTAGGTACTCAATTAGTCAATCATCCAACATTCGTGATAAGTGATCAAACGTGCTGGAGCAAGGACCCTACTCGCTGCATAGTAGAAGCTACTTGATCTACTGTCAACCTGAACATGTTCCGAGTCTAATTACAACATTCAGTTTTGCCCGACAACCCAATCGATGTTGGATGTCTTGTACACATTTACTCGGGTGCTTAGTATGCTCCCCCGGTGAGAATCTTGTTTTTTATACCATGCTACCAGTCGTAATCACCTTGCTGGAAGAAGTGGCATCGTTAATGAACTCCTAGGAAGTCAACCGGTCGTTTTCCCCCCAACGCCGTAGGGAGGCCCGTGTCAGATAAAATACAATCAAAAGGTCCTTTTGGTAAAGATCACCTTTCCATCTCCATCTCTTCCTATGCACTCTGACTTGCCCAGTCTGTCGTCCTAGTCGGCTTGCTACGCCAACGACGGGGCTGACCTTGTGGCATCATCGATATCCGTATCGCGACAGCTCCAGCCATCATACGCCTTCTCCAGGCCCTCGTTCTCCTTTTTCATGGAGTCGACCCAGCCCTTGAACACGTCGCCGGCGAGATCGATAAATTGCTTCTGGTTCAGCACGGCCGCCACCTTATCCTGTTCCTGCCGTTTCCGCTCTGCCTCCTGGCGCAGCTCGTCTCGCGCCTTGCGTTTAGCGCGACGGTCCTCGAGCTCGCGTGCGCGGTCGGCTAGGTACCGCACGCTGTGGCCGAGACTGGCGCTCTCGGCCGATAGACCACGGTGAGGCCGATCGAGAGGTGGTTGGGTGAAGAAGAGGACGCGGCCGGCCTCATCGCGCTGGAACTGCGCTCGAACCTCCTGCGGTATCTTGGCGTTCAGCGCGTCATCCAAGTGGTACACCTCGACTGGACGCGGTGGATTATATGCATTAGGTTGGGCATGTGCGCCGGGACTCGGTGCGGCGGCCATCGGCGCGCGAGCGGGCGACGGTGCGATACGATGCGACGGGTCGTAGCCGGGCAGGGCTTGGCTCATTTGATGGGGAGGAGCGTGGTGAGGTTGGTGAGGCACGGGAATTGGGGTTTGGCTATACTGAGGCGGATATCCGTTGTAAGGCTGAGTGTGATGCGGCTGATGTGCTTGGAAGTGCGAAGTCTGTGCCATTTGCGGCGTGCTAGGCCCCGGAGTGCCGTGATGAGCACCTTGCACCGGAAAAGTGTGATGCGCTGTGTGATTGCCGTACTGTGGAACAGGGATCGGGGTGGGACTAGGGCGCGCCGCGAAGGGATTAGGCGATGCATACGCGCCGGAATGCCCAGGCGTCGGTGTTGGTGGAGCGGGAATGGCCGAAAAGTGAGACGCGTTTCCCATGACGATGTCGCCCTGGCCGTCCATGGAACGCGTGGTCTGCATTAGGGAAGGACGTCGCACCGGGTCGACGATGGGATGAGCTGGCGGCGGCGTTGGCGTTGGCTCGGGTGGCGGCGATTCCTTCGGATGGGTATTAGTGAATGAGGTGAGAAATTAGATTCGTTCACGTTCACGTGAGGCGGCTGGTGAGACAATGGAGGTAGAAATGCATGTGTACATCAACCTGATTTTGGAGGGGTTTGAGACAAAAAGGGTTTACAATCGATAAGGCAGAAGATTTCTGCTTATCAGGAAGTATGAATGTACCAGAGCAAGACGGCAGGGGATCCGAGAAGGAGGGTAAGAAATGCAAATTAGGGGGGTTGCGAAAGACATCCCAAGTCCAGGCAAGGAACACACGGACACTTACATTCGGCTCTCTCTCGCGACAATGTACGGCCCCAATGAGGGGCGGAGCATTGGGCGCTCCCCAGGTCGGCTTCGGTAGGGCGTCGGTCGGTTTCGCATCGTCTCGAAGCAAGTGTTTGATAGGACTGGGCACCTTTTTAAGCCGGCGAGGCACTTCAAACAGGTCCATCTCGTAGTCCCTCTCGCGCACCTCGTCAGGTACGCAGCTAGCCCACGTCTTGATCTTGTTGAGCTTATGCTTCTCTTCATTGTATCGAGCCTCGCAAACGTAGACCTCTTTGTCCTTGGGGAATCCTCGTGGCCTGCCTTTGTTGTAGCGTGTCACGAACATGACGAAACACCGATCTACTACTTCGTCGATACGATGGTCCCTATACTGCCCCGTCTTAACAACTTCGTTCTCCAGGAAGTGCTTCTCGAACCGATGGACCGTCTGCTCTGGTCTGTAGTACCAGCACGCGTTCACCCATCTCTGCCCCGACTTGTCCTCCCAAGCTCGATAGATCTGCGCGACGATGGGTTTTGTCAGATCGTTCGGATTGGTGATATGAACCCAGTCGCCTAAGATTGGAGTTAATACCATATCGTTCCGTTCAATGCTCGACCTGCATATGTAGCAACTTACCAACTCTCCAGACCTCCCCATTGTGAACAATCTCCGGTAGGGGACGTCTGCCGTCGTCGTCTTCAAAGTCGTTATCGGGCTTAGCTTTCTCCTGCTCGGCTAGAATATGGGCTTGCTGCTGCAGCTCAACAGCGTCCTTGTACAGCTGGCTGTCTTCTTCATTATACTCCTTGGCATTTTCGAACATTATATCAAGATCCTTCAGTGCCTGATCTACATTTTGGTACTTCTTCCTCTTCGCCTTACGTTTAATAAGGTCCATCGCTATGGGGTTCTTAATAGCGGAGAAGTATTCCGGGGTTGAAGTCTTGTCCGGAAGTCTCTCGAAAGGGACAATCAACAGTTCTCCATTCGGGTGTTTGAACTTTCGAAGGCCCTTCAGCAACGCGTGTATGCGCGCTTCTAGCGGAGTGAAAACCTTGGGAGGGCGGCCTCGCTTCTTGTGAGACTCGTCGTGCATGTCAGATTTACGGCCCGAACCTGAAGGACGACCACCGCGCCTTCCTCGCCGTCGAACACCATCGTCATCTGAATCGTCGTCTTCGTCATCTTCTTCGTCGTCTTCGTCTTCTTCTTCTGCTTCTTCGTCGTCTGGATCGGGGGGCGGAGAATCTTCCGCTTCTGGAATCTCTCCTAGGTCGGGAAGTACAGCTTCATCGGGTTTTATAATTCCATCGTCAACTAGTTTTTGGAGCTCCTCCTTGAAGATCTCTCGTAGGCGAACTGCGTCTTGGAAGAATTCAGAAGATGGCCGGTTATAGACCATAGCGTTGTGCGAGATTAGAGCGACGTCTCGAACGAATTCGGAGAAAGCGGTGTACTGTTTCTTAAGCTTCTTGGTCTGTTCTCGGGATGTTAGTACAGCTTGAGGTTAAAAGAGCGCGGAGTGCCTACGCGGATGGTACTGAATGCTATGGGCTCTTTAATAACTTCGTGATAATCGGGTATCAATCGCCTGTTCGGAATGCGCTGGAAGTGTGAGGCAACGTGATAACCACTATCGCGCTCGCGTTAATGAGAACCAGCAGTCGACATACTTTCGCAGGTAAAACTCACTCGGCATCTTTATAGGTTGAAAGGTAATTGGCCGTATTCTCGATTATGGTGAGCATATCATGATCGAGGCGGTTTTGCACTCGTCCGTCTTCATAGTCAGCATCGTTCATATCCACATCTCCATCCGCATCCACGTCTCCATCCGCATCGGCATCCGCGTCTACGTGGGTGTCTCCGCGGGCTCCTGAGCTCCCACGGGCAAGTTCGGCGCTATCGCTGGGATTCTTGACGCCTCCAAAATTACCAGGAGCGTCTGTCCCCTTCGCATTGTCGTTATTGTTGGCGCTATTGTCCTCGTTGCTCGGTTTGGCTTCGATAGACTCGCGAACTTCGACCGCGCTTTCGGCCGACTTCATAGCTTCATCAGCCATGGTGGCAGGTATCAACTTATACTAATGGTGAATCCTATATGTTCAGTATTAGGTATTAAGCTCGGGGGCCGTGGAGAACAATGACACCGAGGCTGCGCCGTTCCAGCTCCAAGATGTAAGGGCTGGGTTTGTGTCTTGTTGCTTAGCTTGTTAGCTTGTTAGCTTGTAATGTAAACTCGCCTGTGCCCCGTGCACCGATGCAGGCGCGATGCCAAGAAAGTCAATTTCAACTTTACCGAACGCTACAAGCTACAAGGTACCTAGTCCCAACTTATGTACCTAAAGTACGGGATACTCCGTGTGGCTCTGTGGCTGGTATCTGGTACAGGCTGTACGTGGCACAGATTCTGGGTTCTGGACCCTCTCCAGGCGAGGTCAGGGCCAAAAATTAGGACTCCTCTAATAATTACCCAGGTTTTCAACAACGATATCATAACGATATGAGAAAAAAGAAAAATCTAAAAATTATAGAAACAATTTTCACTTAAACCTGAATAGTATACTTAGCAAGTGAAAAAGTACTATACCTTATTTTGTGGTGAAATTCTTGATAGAAATCTCAAGGGTATTTGGCAGAGTCCTACTTTTTTTTTTTTTTTTGGCCTTGACCTCGGCAGGTAATCGTCATGTCTCATTCTCAATGCAACACTACCTACATAGGTACCTATTTGCAACATATAACCTAAAGTACTTGTTTGGCAGGTTCCTCAAGGTTCTGCTAGCCTCTCCGAACCAGTTGCGTGCTGGTTCGGACGTCTGTCTCTGTGGCTTAAGAATAGAATGGCAAGAATCGTGCCGAACTGAGCTACAGCTGTAGCAAGGACACTGACAAACCCGCCATGGAAGTTAGGCGCACCACTGGCCGGATACTGAACCACCTGAGTCCCGGCCGTTATAGCTTGGCCAATTGCGTTCATGCTTGCCGTTACTACAGCACGTTCTTCCGCGTCACTAGCCATAACTACCGATGCCCAGCCCATTGTTAAAGGTGAGCAAGCTGCAAAACTGCTGTTAGATGACTTTCAACATTAGTCAGGTAGGATTAGTAACTCACCTGCTTCAAATCCAGTGAGTATGAACCCGGCTAGACGGCCGCTCTCGCCAACGTCCCAAACCACAAGGAGTATCATCCCCGCTAAGACAGGGAATGTCACAGCAAGTGCTGGGATCCAAAATCGACCCGTTCTATCTGCAATCACTCCACAGAAGAAAGCAACGACAATACTAACAGCCGTAACGATCGTAGGTATTGTGTTAATCTGGACGACCGAATACACGTCGCTTTTCGCCTTGAGGTACAGGGAGAATGGCTGAGCCCCGGGGAGGAAGTTTTGATCCATCAATGTCCACTGGAGAACAAACAAGTACCAGTGCCAGCGCGAGAAGACTCGCTTGAATATGTTGCGGGAGAGCTGCAGTCGGGGAGGTTCAACGAGCCCCTCCAGCCGCTCGCGCGCAAGGGTGTGCTCGTCTACCGTCATAAAACGTGGTCTCTTCCTGGATGGTACATCGGGGAAGACGAAGAAGCCACTAGGATACGTTAACGAAAACGTCGCTAATCAGGTCACAAATGCTCTTCGCTTTGCAACTTACAATGCAGCTATGGCGAGTGTAATCACAGCGTCGATGATAAAGAGCCATCTGTGGCGGTAATCAGTTACGGCCCCTATTCTCTACCCTCGCATGGGCTCATCATGTTATCAAGGATCATACCGCCAACCAGCTAAGCCATGTGCTTGGTTCAGATTCGTATACGCCGCAGCTTGCAGGTAACCGGCGAACATGGTTCCAAGCGGACTTGCAATAAAAAAGAGAGCAACTCGACGGCCGATCTCTCCTGGCTTATACCAAGAACCGATGATGTATATGGTTCCAGTGAAGGAGCAACATTCGAAGACCCCGGTGAAGAAGCGCATGGCATACAATGCTTCGACATTCTGGGCCCAGGCGAGACCGAATGTGGACAGCCCCCAACCAATCTCCAATGCCGGGAGAACGCGATTAGCAGGGTAGTGTGTTAGAAAATAACACGCTGGAATCATGAAGGTGCAGTAAGATGCCCAGAACGTTGCTGTGATATAGTTCAACTGGTCACCGTACAGTCCGAGTTCCTCCTTCATACCACTTGAAGCCCTTCAGTAACTGACCGGGACTAGGAACTCCCGAGTAAGATGGACGTACCTAACATAGGCATTGGTGATTGACTGCTGGTCGAGATATTTGGTGAAGAAGGACATGCAGCCAAAAACCAATATGCTTAGGTCGAGTTTCAAGACCAGTCGCTTCTCTTCCTCGGGCATGTCTGTCGGGTACCATCTAACAGAGGTCATGAGTCTGATCCATAGATCTCCGACGCCAGGAGCGCCGCCGCTATACTTGCCATGGTGGCCTGCGTCTTGTCTTGCCAATGATCGCGCTGTCGCTTTCTGATTCTTCTCGTCTACTGCCATAGTGGTAACTTGGTCTGGGAATATGATATATCCTACAAAGAGGAGAATCCTCCATTTACAAGAAGTGTGTCTACCCAAGGACCTATATATAAATAATTGGCCCTGTGTCTCACGATGTATCGCAATGTCGTGATCGACCTGGACTATGATGCTACCAGCCCTGGCATTTCCCCGGCGTACCTGCAGCACTGGTACAAATTTGCAAATGGGTTTCCATCCATCTTCTAACTTGGGTGTGAATTCCTTTATGTAACAAGTATTATGAATTCCAACCATTATCAATGATGCTCCAGCTCTTTCAGTCTAGTCCTTAAATTACATCGATAGCATTGATTTCAAGCAATCGGATATCCTCACTAGTATCGCCTGATGTGTTTTCACTCGGTGAAAGGCAAACCGTTAACTGTGCGGGTTAAGGTCTTGAAAACTTCTATCGTCATTATCTTGGGAACTGCTGTAAGGTCAAGAAGCCTATCTGATACTTTAGGTAGGTAGATAATAAAAGTTAAATTCATGAAATCTATCTATACGGATCTATATGCACTTAAGACATGAACAGCCGATACCGGGGTATCGATTGCGGATAGCTTGATTGCTCCTGACGATAGCGATAGCGGGCTCGTCCGAGACCTGTTTCCCTACAGATTTGTCACTGACAACAGGCGCCTCGACGATGATTCTTCATGTGTATAGGGCGGAGCCTAAGGTTCTGGTTGGCCTAACCTTTGATTTGTTTTGATCGACTGAACAATAGCCTTGTACATACAACTCCCATCATCCCTCTTCTTCCAGCAGTGCTCGCCGATCTCTACCTTCTCTTCTTTTCATTATTCATAGATATATCAGCACCAGCTCACGATTCCCACGCTACAGCAGGCCGGAAATCATGCAGATTCGATATAAGGCACCCCAGGGCGCCGGGAAAGTAGAGCTCCATGATACCGCGACTGTGAGCCAGCTCCTAGACGCCCTCAAGACCAAAACCGGCCTCGCTGACGTCACTGTCAAATACGGTTGGCCCCCCAAAGCTCTCGGGACACACCAATACGATACCTCTCTTCAGGAGCTGGGCCTCCAGCGTGAGAGCCTCACCATCGCTCCCGCTGCGAACGCTTTTGCCGACGCCACTACCTCCGCCGCTTCCATTCCCGCCGCCGAGAGATCGGGCGAGGCTAGTCAGAAGACCACCGATCAGAAAGAAAGTCCCCTTTGCAATCCCCAATCGACGGCTACAGCGCAGGATAATATGGGAATCAAGGACCAGAACATCAGTGTGTCTATGCCGGAGACCGGCTCTACACTAGGTAAGTGTCGCATAGTCTTTAAAATAGCTCGCACCTTTGATGCTGGGCGGACAAGGCTTGATACCGACAGCAACTGATCCGTGCCTAGTCCTTCGCATCATGCCCGACGACAACAGCTGCATGTTCACTGCGGTCGGCGGTGCCCTGCGCGGCCTACCCTCGGCAGCCGACAATGACTACAGCGCGCCCGAGCTGCGACGCATCGTTGTGTCGCACATCGAAGCGAACCCGGAAAAGTACAGCGAAGCAATCCTAGGCAAGCCATCCGTAGCATATTGCCGCAATATTCTACAGCCGGACACGTGGGGCGGGGAGATCGAGCTGGCGATTCTCTCCGAAATCTTCTCGATCGAGATAGACGTTATTGACGTCAAGACAAACACGGTGTACCGCATCGGCGAGGGCAACGGGTACGCGATGCGCTGTGCCGTAGTGTATTCCAATATCCACTACGACCGCCTCGCCGAGGTCTTCTTCGAGGGCCAGGAGGAGATGGATTTCGATGTTACGCGCTGGGCCGTCGACGGTAGTGATCACATCATCACAAACGCTAAAGAGCTCTGTCGCATCCTCCGCGATAAGCATCACTACTATACCTCCACCTCCGACTTCGTCGTTCGCTGCGATATCTGCCAGTGGATCGGCCAGGGCCAGGAATCTGTCGTTAGACATGTAAGCCAGACCGGACATCAGTCCATTACCGAGATCCGAGATAACCCATGATATTACTCTGGCAGCATACCTGCTGAGGATGTCTCGGTGTTAGTACTGCGCAGCCCTCATAGATTCGGTTCGAATAGGTTTAGTGTTTACGCTCACGCAGTAGCATTGATTGGGGCGACGCTTCATCTGGGATTGTATTCAATCGACACTTTCGTGTTCGATAGCTTCCTTAGATAGATATACATACCTAAGTACCGAGAGTCGGCGATCTGATCGCCCAACAATACGTGCCGCGGCCTGACATGACTGGGCGCTATTGTACGAAAGTATATACATATAAACATGAATCACACAACTTAGGCCAGGCAGTTCCGGCTCAATGCAATCATCTATTGGCATGGACAGGTAAATAATTTAATTCCTTAGAATCGACAAGTACTATCTAGTGAAGAATTCTGCAAGCATGAGCATCCATCCATTCCTGGTTCTTCTCCCCGAGGTTGAGGGCGACTTCGGGGTGTAAATCAGACATATCTGTGATCCGGTTGGTTAGAAACCGTAGACCAGCAAATCTGGCCAAGGCGATATCCTCATCCACGTCTTTAATGCAACAGAAATCCCCCGACGATATTGCTAGTGAATCATTATCCTGACTCCGCCTTCTCCTATGCAAGCCCATATCTTCATTAAAAACACTATCATGAACACATGCACTCGGATGGCGGGCTCTAATCAACTTCCGAGCTCCTACCGTCCGTCGAATCTGAATCCTGTCGGTAACTGTTCCCTGCCCGCGGGATGCTGGTACTACTATTGCTATTACTCTGCGAGCATTTCGCCATGGCATAATCTTCGTCGCCGCTCCAGTCACTGAACTCGTCATCGGAGTAGTCCCATTGCACAGGGATCGCTTCGCCTCCTTCGCCGACACCAAAAACCAGGCCTCTCCACTCGCCGGCGATGATTTTAGCAGCGACTTTGAGCATGAGACTTATTAGGTAACTGGGCGGGCCTAGAAAGAAGTCTGATTGTGTCAAATATGTCGCGTTAGCATTGCTCTCTCAGCACTCTATAATCCAGTAGGACGGGTATGGATATATCTAGATGCTTCAAGAGGGTGTTCACTTTATAACACCCCAGCATTCCAGAATATGAGGAAAAAGATGCAGACACGTCATATTTGGTATACTTACATTCCATTGTTTTGCTAATGATCGTGCTTGGTAGTCGACGGACCAGAGACATGCGGCTCTGCGGAGACTGCATCCGAGGTGGCGAGAAGAAGTTGGCCGCAGATGGCAGCGGTGATAGAGCCTGTCGGCTAACAGAGAAGCTTTGTCGCGGCCGTGGTCGAGGCCGAGCTTGGTGCCTCTCTTCAAGGGCAGATGTGTATGACGCTCCCGAGGGCCCATCGACAGGCATTGAACTCACATGATTGTTATCAATATCTGGAGATCGCGGTAAAGGCGACACTGTACTATCTGTGCGATGATCTGCGGGAAGGAACGTCCTATCTGTATCCGGCGTATTTGAGTAAGTCAGGTTGCCCTTAGCACGCGGCGATCGCCGAGGAAGGACAACGTTCTCGTGGGGGTGGGGAAATTGCAATATAGAAGGCGTAACAGGACGTGACGATGGCGGCGATGGAGGCAGTGGGGTTACTGGCGAATGCCATGACTGCACGCTATGAAACGAGTCGGTGGATCCTACAGGGGAGGTTTCCTCCGATGCTGGAGGCTGTGTAGGTTCGGGAGGATTGGCCCGCCCAGGACTTTCTTGCGGTGCCCTAGATTTTGAGGGCGGGGAGGTCACCACAGTTAGCTGGGGAGGTGCAGTATAAGCGCGACCAGCCAACGCCCGGCTCATCCGCTTTCTCGTGAGATTTATAGGACGGATATGACCAGATCCCTCAAACGACGAAGGTTCATTGACAGCTTCCTTGCCTGTAACCTTGCGCTTTTCGGTATCGGAAACAACGGAATCCCGTAAAAATTCCCCCCGTGCCTGCGTTGACCTGACATTATGCTGTTCTGATATCAGGACTAGCTTGGCGTCCCGCGCCGTTGATATGTCCTCCTCTGTAGCAAGTGATGACGCACCTATAGACTTCTGAGATGTTGCGGACTCGTCTTCGAGACGACCTCGAGTACCAACCGACCACGGTGCGGGAATATGGTCTGAGCTTGGGCGTGGTGGCGTTTGATTAAACTTTTCACGGATATTCATGAATGAACTATTCGCTCTAGGTGTCTTGATCGGGTTTTGCCCTGTGGAGTCTTCATCCTGTCCATCTCGGGATTCATCGTACTCTCTGTGCGTATCTAAACCGATATTTAGACGCATGATCTCGTCCGTGAGTGCACTATCCCGCCTTTCTCTGCCATAAAGCCTGGAGGCCATTGGCGAGGCGAGCTCAGATAGGAAGCGAGAGGAGATGAGATTTTTGCCATCTGGCGTCCATGCCTTTTTTTTTACTTCCTCTTCTTCTGGCAGCAGTACTGTGAAACTCCTCTCAAAAGGACATACCGTCTTCTCGAACAATAAAACTTTGTCGAAGACGTCTCTGAGTTGTAGCGCACGCTCTTGGTCGTCGGGTTCGGATACCGGGAGCTCGACTCGCCAGTACTGCGGCCGTCTAATTTGTAGGACGAACCTACTGTTATCCTCGTTGATGGACCAACATTGGCTTTTGGGTAATATGGGCTGTAGGGCAGAGCCGCAGCTGAGAAATACTACGGACCCTGGGACTCGGTATATACAAAAGGGGCCTTGCAAGTTCAGAGTCAGCTACAATATAGTTTCGCTGGATTGGCCACATAACGTACCAACAGCAATCGTTCTTTCGAGTCGTGACGAGGCTGGCAGATTTCCCGCTTTGTCTCCTTCGGCAGATGGCCGGGAAAGAAGAGGGCTGTGCTGTGTCGACGTGAAGGAGATTATCTTTACGGACGGATGATTGTAAAGTGTTTCGACTAGTTCTTCGGGGCGGGAAGATGTAGACGACGGCAGACATGGTTTCGGGTGGGAAGACGGAGCGGTAACGGGCGCTGTAACAACCCGGCGAGGTCGGGGCATGTCCCCTCTACCAGGCGCAAACTTTGTATCGTCCGCCATAGCCGTCGCATGCCCAGTTGGAAGTAAACTAGACTTTCAGACGATATATTAAGTTCCCGGCCAGGGTAGTTTGGATGACGTTTAGGTCATCGCGGATGGTCGCGGAGTGGGGGGTTATCGCGAGGTGATAAGATGTTCCAGTTCTAGTAGAAGCAGACAACAGAGTTAGATAGAACAACTATACTCAAGTTCCTGATCACGATTCGGCTATCGTATGCCATAGACGTCCCAAGTTCAAGAAGGCGAAGTGAATATCGATCGCGGAATGCTAAAGCAACATGCGACACCATCCATACCACCTGCATTCGGGAAGCTTTAGAGTTTGCGTTTGCAGATGCAAGGAGTGAACTGATCCCTACGCGCACTACCTATTATGAGCTGAGCTTGGGGGGCTGGGGTTTAGTGTGGTGGGGCACCCGAGGTATCCACAGGCACTACGTACCTAGGTAAGTACCAACATTAGGTTAGGTACATGTATGTAGGTACTGGTTATGAGGTGTAGAGCTACCTAATCCACGCTCCATGCAGTGCGACTGACCAACAAGAACACTTACATATTCGCATAGCAAACCACTTTAGTTGTCGCATCGCCGTATCAGTATGGTATTGTCATCTGAGGTAGGTAAGGTATAACCTAGGAACATGCACGGCTTAAGCCAGATCCAGATTTTGCATCCACGCTGCGATGTAAGTCTTACCAGTACAAAGTAACCTATGTCTATCATAAATCTGGGTCTCCATTGATAGGAGGTATCATGTAGAGAAGCAGATACCTTCGACAGTTCGGCTTCGTGGCCTGCTCACGACCCCGATACAGCTTCTTGAAATTTCTTAGCTACAGATGTCTTATACGTCAAGCCACCACCGAAGCTGAAATCGCTATTCTTGCCCCCAGCCGTCACCTCACCTTTAGTCACACCGCTTTCGAAGGCGCAGGTCCCCATATCCAACGCCTTCGCGGGTCCCGACGGCATGATATCAAAATCGAAGATATCAACAGGTAAGCCCAGGGTCGTGCATGCGTTTGGTATGTCAACAATGCCTGCCACGTGACCCTGAATAGGGGCTGATGATAGTAGGAGATAGATTTGATAGTCACTATACCCGAAACGGCGGAGGTATTCGATGCACCCTATTGAAAGTCAATGGATCGATCACTACGATGGACGACAATGGGGAAAGCTACTGCTCTTTCTCGGTGTACTTACTCAAGGTAGTCTGCCTATAGGCAACTGCCACGTCCATATAGTGCTGCTTGCCATGCTCATCCACCGAGAAGCCCTCGAAGTAAATGCACCGCCCTGGACCAAACTGTGGTTCTACGGGGCCAGGTATGTAGATCGGCGACTTGAAGCACAGGTCTGCTACTCCGTTTCTGATGATCTTGAAGTTGATTGTAATAATGCCGGCCATCTCTATCGCGCCGCAGAACGAGATTTCACCGTCACCCTCTATTCTCAATGTCAGGAATCGAGACGCGCTTGGCAACCAGAAATGACTCACGCGAGAAATGCAAATCTCCAACACTAAACTTGGCGCCCGGGACGTGGACCGGTAAGTACACTTTCGAACCTCTGCTCAGGTTCTTGATGTCACAGTTACCGCCGTGCTCCGGACGACCCGGGACAGTTCGGGCACCCTCCCGTCCAATTTTTTCCGCAAGAGCCCCATCGGAGGCTCCAGCAACAACGCCAATCGGCTCCGGTGGCAAGGCAACCTGCCTTTCCAGCTTATTGGCTGATATCAGCTCAGCTTCGCGCTGGTTCCATGTCGACAGGACCTCGGCCGATGGTGCACATCCAAGAATTCCCGGGTGGATGATGCCAGCAAATTTGACATGCGGAATATGTCGTGAAGTAGCGAAGATGCCCTCGAAGTCCCAGATGGCCTTGGCGGCGGACGGGTATATTTCATCAAGGAACCCTCCGCCGTTCGCTTTATGGAAGACTCCCGTAAAGCCCCATGGATGATCCTGGAACGGCTGGACTGCGAATATGAAAACATGTCGTGTTAGCATTTTTCCTTTTGTGTTCTAGGATTTATGAAGGAAGGTGTCAGAGGCCTCACAAGGGACGCTTAGTACACTCGAGGCTTAGCCAAATGTATCTGAAAGCTTCGAGAAAGTATTCACCTTGCAATACTCGAGGATTCTGGGGTATAGGGAGAAAAATACCGGCATGATGTATTTTCATACGTACCATCCATGATTTCGACGAGGAGAATATCGCCCGGCTGTGCGCCTTCGACCTCGAAGGGCCCTGTGAGGCAATGGACCTTTGTCAGGTCGACGTTGCGTATGTCGTCGGCACTGTCGTTGTTCCCTATTTGACCTCCGGTCCTGTACATGTTATCCATTTGCCGGGTGGGTATAATTGGGAGATATTCGAAATTTACCAGTCAAGGCATTCAATTTTAACCGTCTCTCCATCCTTGATGGTTCCAGCAAAAGGAACTGTGTTCTGGTCAGTAGACTAATCTCAAGGTATCTTATGATTCCTCTAGTCATACTGTCAGGGTGCCATCTATTCTTGACACTAAATGTTAATATCGGATTCGATCTCAGCATCCAAGCTATATAGCTTAACTTACGTGGACGTTTGCATGTTCTGCTGCCGGCTTATCGAGGCTGACCTTGCCAACCGTACGAATCTCGGTCTTGCCCATAATGGCTTATAATCGTTCGCTATAGAATTATTACGTCCGCCTGCCTCCGTAGAGATAGTTTTGAGTAGAAAGGTTTGAGAAGAAGAAATAACAGTACCGATTCAAATGTAGTCTAGCAAAGTAGCATCATCCACCTAGGCTTTCTATATAGACAGACAGGCTTGATATACCATACTCTCATTAATAGCAACGAGGCATACCCCGCATCGTGATATGCGGAGCAGCGCCAATCGCAACAGACGTGATGATATCACGAACGCCCAGGTAGTACCTCAACGTTAGGTTAGGTACTATCATACCTAGATATTCGTAACGAATAGGGAGCCCATCAGTAACAATGCATATGCGGTGATTAGCTACCCCTAGTCATACCTAAGTCTCCAACTATTGGTGGGTCCCCACATGGAAACCGGCCTCCTTCCTCCTTATTGTACTATCGACGCTGCAGTAGGTACATAGTATGCATCGGGGAGTTACGCTATCGCTTGATGGTTTCCACGAAGGAGAAATTCTCCGACATAACCGTAATCTCGTCATGTCGGGGCCTATCTCGGGATTTGCCGTGACAATGCCCACTCCAGTTGTGATGCACTAAGATAACGATCCCTCTGGAGATAGTACAACTAATTCCCATGACTACTCTACAGTAGAGCATCCTTGACAGACCCTTAAGGATTCTAATGCTAAGTAAATGAATATATTGGAATCGGCAGCTTAGCCCGGCTTGATCAATCGGCAAGGAAGAGCTTCTATCTTTCGCGTTTGAAGTCTTGGCCGAACGGCTATGTTGCGCTATAGGTCTTTTCTGACCCCGTCCTTTACTGCGTCATCATATGAAGGCGGCTTGCCTCCATGTTCGGAATCTAGATTCGCTAGCGGAAGGTTAAGGAACTCATGTTTGTTCCTCCAGACCTGCTGGCTCGCTGCGAATTCTTCTACCTGCGACCGGGTTACCTTTGCGGACGGGGGAGGATCCGTAATCTTGGTGATAAGATACGCCGTTGATGCTTCGGCGATTCCGTATATTAACACACCAAGTAGCGGCACCCGTAAAAGTGTATAAAAGCCAATACCGAACCCGAAGAGGAGTCCCTCGCGGCTTCGGAACCAGTTCCGTTTCTGCTCCCTGGAAAATTGGATGCGAGCGAAGTAGGGCTCGAGCAATTCTCGCATGAGGCTACGGGATGCAAAATAGGTCTGCAGGAATATGACGAGGTATCGCTTTGGCAGGAATACCCCTATACCGAATATGACAGCTGCCGGACCCAATCCGACGGCCTTCTTAAACGTATAGAAACTGGCTGCTGGAAGTACAAGGCGACCGATATAAGGGACGTACGACAAGGCGAATACAACCAGGGAAACCGACGCCTTTTGAGCGAACCGCCAAAGGAACAGGCTGATCGCTTCGGTAGTACTCGTTGACTGGGTGCTTCCGTCTTTCTGTTTGTACTGGCTGAGGTTGGGGTAGTACATATCTCGAAGCGTGTCTGGGTCTTCGTTCTTATGCTTCTGAACATACGTCATATCCACCCATCGCAACGAATCCATGAACCTGCCAATCAAGCGTTAGGAAGCGCGATATGTGCTGGTATGGAAGATATGCACATACATATTGTCTAGGGTGGGCGTAAGATACCTCATGAGGGTCATGAGGAATAGAGGGACTTGGAGGACATCTGGTTGGATTAAACATGTCGTGTTAGCACTCCCCCCCCTCAGCATTCTAGAATATAAGGAAAAGGATGCAGACACGACATGTTTTATATACTCACGGTTGGCAATTAGGTCGAGACCGTTCACTAATGTATCGTCCCACGTGGCCCTGTCAAGATCAAAAATCCAAGAAAGAAAGCTCAGGAGAACCTTGATCCCGATTATCTACTCAGGTGGCCACATATAAGCTATCTTGAACCTAGAACAAGCCATGGGCTACCTACCGGAATGCCAATAATAAGTCGGATAGCAATGCCAGCACCAACGGCTATGGCGGCCTGCTTATAGTGGTCATTGGTGAATATGGTAGGATTCTGCAAGGCCCGATGTGCTAAGAAGCAAGACAGAGCTCGTCAGCCGCTGAAAGACTTCAGGAATTCGTACGAACATACCACCAACGAGTGTCAGTTGGATGCCGCGTATGATAGCATTAAAGTCGAAATGCGAGAGGTCGAAGGCCTTCTTCAGCTCTTCCCTATCCAGCTTATCTAGCTGCTTCTCCAGCTTGGACATCTTTCGTTCGCTCATCGTTGGTCTTGTGGCCAGAAGAAGAAGAATAGTGTAAATCTTAAACGTACCAGACCCAGATCTTTTGTCTGACTTTCTCACACAACGTGCATGGCAGGGAATAGGTTAATAAATTGATGACGTAGGTGCACGTAAGTAGCAGCTAGGTTAGGTAGGTTACAAATTCATTTACCAAGTTTATATCATTATCGGTAAACGGTAGGACTTTATGCTATTAGTCAGATATATGTAATAAGGCAGAAGTCAGGCTAAGCATACCCATACGGACGGAATACGGAATACGGAATACGGGGGAATACGTCGAACAGTGGAGGCTACCTACCAGGTACCTAAGGTACCTATGCAACTGCACAGCCAAGTCTTCCACATTAAAGTCTGCATGTCGGCAGACTGGAAGTCATCAAAGCGAATATGATTAAGAATAATATCAAGTAGCAGCTGGGCTAAGTTCCCGGTGGCAGTGGTCATCTTCAGGCACCCTTGTACATAATACGCCGTATTCAATTGTGCAGCAGCAACACAATTGGTTGAGTTTCGTCCACAAATCTCATATCGAACATAGATGGAGGCGATAGGGTGGTTGATATAAGGATGATTATCGCCATTCACTGAAAACGCATTCAGATATAGATATAGCATCCAGTTCCAAGACAAATACTCCAATACGAACGATATACACTGACTTGCTATCTTGCCTACCTTCGTCTCCCTTATATTGCCACTAACGCCACCAGGCTCCCTACCCTTCGCCCCTTACGAACATGGAGGATGGGCACTACGTCGACGGTAGTATTTGGTTCTATGAACCCAATAGGGGGGCACCAATATTCTTTGCAGTCGCTTACCTGGCAACCGGTGCTGTCCACTTCTGGCAGGCAGGGTAAGTGACTCTAGATACCATGTCCAATCTTCAATGGCCTCTAACAACATCACCAAGACATTACAAGAGCTGGAGGCTCACTGGCCTATATGTTTTCTGCTCGTTGATATTCGTAGCCGGCTTTATTGCCAGGACAATCGGGGCATTCGACTACACGAACCTCCCTGTATATATCGCTAGCGTCTGTCTTTGCTATGCCGCTCCGTAGGTTACCCACCGAGCATCCTCGTCGTGGTGCTGCTCACCAGGTCATTAGTCCATTATATGAACTCGCAAATTATTACGTTCTTGGTCGCATTCTTTATTTCGTCCCGTATTATTCCCCAATCCACCCGGGGCGGGTGCTGACGACCTTCGCCGCCATCTCCATGGTTATCGAGACCCTGAACAGCGTAGGAGCGTCCTATATGGCTAACCAATCGCTACCACGAGATCTACAAGATGCAGGCCACGCGCTTCTCAAGAGCGCCCTGATCATGCAATTGGTCGTGGTATCGCTCTTCCTGGTACTCGCCGCTGCCTTTCAGATGAAGTGCCGATGGAAGAGGATCAATAATATCAAGGTTAACCAAGCCCTCCTAACCCTATATATTAGCAGTGCCATCATCATGGTAAGGTGCATTTACAGAACGATCGATTTTTTTCACTACGCCAACGCCAATTACAAGTCACCCGAGTTCAACCCCTCAACACTCAGTCCCATCGTCCGCTACGAGTGGTTCTTCTACGTGTTCGAGGCGACCCTGATGTTGTGCAATAGCGTGCTATTGAATATCCGTCATCCACGCCGCTGGCTACCGAAATCTACCAAGGTCTATCTTGCCAAAGACGGCGTGTCGGAGATTGCCGGACCGGGATACGAGCATGACAGAAACTTCTTCGCGACGCTCATCGATCCGTTCGACATGTACGGAATGATCAAGGGCAAGGAAAAGACAACGCGATTCTGGGAAGAAACGAGCACCGCTGGCGAGACGAAGGCTGATGTGAATGCTGTTAGACAGACGGAGGGACTTGACCGAGTCTAGGAATATACTAGGAGTTGAATTTAGGATGAAACCTAGGCTCCATGATTTTATGGTGGAAGAGTACTATGTAGGAAGATCGACTCGTTTAAGATATCTCGCGTCAGGGTGGGTATATTTTCTCGTGCAGTGGATATCTCCTTCCGCTGGCAAGATTAGTTGTACGTTTTCTCTGAGCCCTTACTGTATGGGGGCTTACGATTTTGGATCCATCGGAAGAGTTGTATAGGACGGTCCCGATTCTCGGCGCTCTGGAGCGGGCGTTGGGGTAGGAGGGGGTTTTGCTTATTTTATTGAAATCGAGTCAAATATATAATTTTCCAATGAGTTTTATTATTTCATATTATTTCCTGATTACTAGCATCCGAATAGTCCACGGCTCCGAGCTGGCGGTGAAATGCTAAAGAGATGACATAGAACCTAAGTTACGTGATACATACACCGCACATAGAGCACAGCATACTACATGACGGTTTGTCTAGGATATACTAAGCACTGCTACTAGTGATACTGACGAATGATCATACGGCGTCTATATGGTAATTAACATGCCACTATCTAGCACGTTAGGTTAGCTCATTTTGTTTTCTCAAAACGATGTTGTTTCGTCGATGCCTAAGTCAGAAAACAAGCTTTTGTTTTTTTTTTATAAATATATATATATATACCTAATATATACAGCGGTGTGTGCGCGGAGTGAGGCTCAACAATAAACAGGGAGCTCCAGAAAGAGGGTGGAAATCATCCGATTTATACTATGTCAAAGGGCAGATATGGCGTACATAATGTAAACCGACAGGCTCACCGATAATATCGTCTTCTCCACAGGGGCCATTGTCCCCGGGCGGGGAGTGGGGGTAGGGGGGGGGGTCCATGCGCGTAGATACTCATAGATCCATATAATGAGATGTTTCTATTTTGGGAACCGTTAAACACAAGGGCTGCCATATGCTGAAAATTCATCGCGATGTAATTATTCTCACGTGTAACAAAGTATATCACTGAACGGGATCTCAATGGCAATTACGGAATACCTATTGCATTTTCCTTTTTTAGTTAAGTGGTTCGCGAGGGGCGTAAAAGCGTACCTACCTACCTACCTAGGCAGGTAGGTATCGGTGGATGATTATTTCATAAGATTAAGTAATTAGTGGTTTCTAAGAAGAGGCATTGGCTGATCTCACCCGTTTGTATCTTTTCGAGGCTTTACATAAATAATAGTAGTAAAACTGTGGGTGGCTTAGTCGTAAAAGAAACAGTCAGGCCTCATTCGGTTCAAAAAGTTGTAGACAGGGGATGATGGGTAAACCCTGGCATGCTACCAGTCTAGTTGTACTATGTACCTAAATTATTAGTGCGAGTCTACAACTTCCAACTAACATTTTCCCAGCCCCATATCCAGCAACGCATGTGCAGATACAGATACAGATACAGATGCGATCGTATCTGTCCATCGAGAATTTGATCGAGTGACGGAAGACCATGCATGACTTGACTTGCATGGTAGGTAAAAGCTTCGAATGTACGGAACAGACAAATAACACAGCCACCAAGGATCAGCATCCTCCACCCTTGCATATTCCGCACCGTCCTAAAAGTCGAAATCATCTCTAAGCCTAGCTCGCCCCTTCTTTTCTCTCATTTGCTTTGGGTGAGGCGGAGCTGCAAAGCACAAAACGCTTCTAGGGATCGCTTCGCCATGCCCAAAGCATAACATGTACCTGTTACTGCATATACATAGGTATGTAGTTATTACAACTACCTAGGTGTTATTACTAGGTGCTGCTACCGGGTAATACAAGACCTAGCGGTACCGGATGTAAGGTACACGATGCTGGTTAGGTACATGTAGGTATGGATGTTCTTCTGATACCCGTTCCCTCGCCTGGTCTCTGATACGAAACAACTGATCCCGCCCCTCTTCCAACCCGTGAATTGTTATTTTGTCGTTGTCATCACCGCTATCCGAGCCTCCCTCCTTTCCAAATGACTTCCTTACGACTCTGAACGTCTTCACGTTTGCCTTAGCCTTACCCCATAGCCACCCAAGCAGGATCACATCTCTCACATTCCTTTTGGCCTCGAGTAAAAAGCCTGCTCCAATCTCTACGGTACCAATAGTATACGTTCGAGAGACCATTGCATTTTAGACCTCGGCGTGGAAATATACATCGGGACCAATATTTTTGGTTGGTTCCTACGAACCGCCCTTTTCTATCGTCTCGCATCAAGGTCTGGGCACCGTACCAGCGGCTCAGACAGCAGATTTCCACGGACGACGGCATAGCCGTAGCCTGGGCCGTAACTGTGCGCCAGCTTTCCCTTTATCAACCCCGACGTCGCCACCTTTTCAGACAGCCCATCAAACTCCCCTCTCCTTCGCTTCCACCCCTTAAGGAATGTGGAGGACGGAACCTATCGCCATGGATCAAAATCGGCATAGACCAATACCGGACGAACGCAGTAATCTCACGAAGCCGCAGATCTTTGTGCAGCTTGCATTTGGTGTATCATGGAGCCAGCGACACACTCCTCAGACTCACACCTTGACTTATATGTCCCGTAATCTGAAGAACGCAAGGGACTCGGGCAACTTCCCTCGTCAAGTACCGGCTCCGAACACCAACTTCTTAGACGTCCCAGAACATCAAAAGCAGGAACAGCGTCAACACAGGAGTCGAGAGCAAGCCAGCCGACATCATCAACATCGACAGCAAAATCGCGCACACCACCACAACCAGCAGTCTCACGCACTAGCCCAGTCTCAGCCTCGAGAGCACGGACGCTCTCGAGCCCAAATTAACGAGCAGCCTAGCGAGCAACTAAGAGTACGGCCGAGGCGGGCCTCAAGGGGTGAAGCTCGAGGAACGTTGCACGGAAGGGGGAGGTCGGCTCCACCGCCCTTTAATGACAGCCCATGGGATGTTCGTCATGCGTCTGGGTCCACGCTACTTCCCCAGCGCGGAAGCGGGGAGTCGTCGCAGGCTTTCAAGGCATTGCCGGCGCCACCCAGTCAGTACCGGCTGGGAGAGGATGGGCTACCGTGGTCTGCGTGGGCATGGCCGGGAGACGCACTAGATGGCGACGATAATGGCGACGCACCTTACGCAAACAACCCGACGACCGTTCTCCTCTCCACGGAGCGACTTCGCAGCGAGGAGGATCCCGAAAGGGTTCGAGAGCTTGAATCGTTGTCTACGGCTATGATGACGGTCGACAACGGCTTTGAGAGTCAATGGTGGTACCAAGGGCCCCGGGAGTCGGTAGAAACATGGTGGCCGCAAGAGGCTGAAGACGAAGAGATGGATGATGCGCGGACATTAACAACAGCCGAAGCTTTGCTGTTGTCCAACTCGGAACCCCCATCGGCTGTAGAGTATAGCAGCGAACCATTAGCAAGTTTCCAGGATATGGTGTCACCCATCTCGGACGCGTCAAGCCCAACCCAAAGTTTCAGGGGACCCCGTCACAGGTCGTTGACGACGAGGTCAGAAGAGTTATGGCTAGAAAGGTAAAAGGGGGCAAGAAGCGAAGATCGGTCGATTTTCAGAGGGGTCACGAACAAGACAAACAGTCTGTTTTCCTTAAGTATAGAGGCCAAACACTGTAACGAGATTTGTATGGCGTGATACAGTGTCACATAACTTGTTCGGGTGTTTGATACGCAGAAAGAACATGGAGATTCTTGTAGAAATTTTGCAAATAATTGGGCGTTTGGTTGATGGACTGGTCTGTTGTCACCTAATGGCAACACGCGGAGGATATTCCCACGGAAATGATCTAGGATATCGCATTATAGGATTATCTTACACAACGATGTTTCAAAATGGAACCAACCAAGGTGTTTTTTTTTTTTTTTAAGCATTATATCTATACTTCACGAATAATTCTGCTTGAGAATGGCCACTCTTCGCCTGAGACAACTGACATTATACACGGATGGCGGGACACTTACGACTGTGCTTCTCTGGATCCTAATGCCACAGCCAGCAGGTATTAAAAACACTTGAGTTATGTTAACGAATTCGAGCTATGGTTTTTGTGGATAGGTCTTGATAGCTTTTCAATCATCTCCTTTTTGTCACCTTTCCGCCTCTCTGGGTAACTAGCACACAGTATAACGATATCTGCAGACACTGTCGGTTTGAGATGCGCGACTTGTCTGATTAGCATCATTACCAGTAGGCCAGACCGTCAGGTTAGTACACTTTCCATCTAAAGATCAGGATCCTCGATGTGCCGGTCAGCGTAAGCAGCATCTTATCCGCGAAGACGCCAACGAAATTGCCGGATTGGACAAGGAGACGCCAGCACAAGATCCAACCAGAGCCGCCAGGGATGAATCATCTTTTCACCTAGTCACCACGGAACCCAGAAGACCCCATGGCTAGCCCGAGCTACGCGGATATGACAATAGTTGATCGATATCGTGGAAATCTTCGAGAAAATGGATTCCACAACCGTCGGGGTTAAAGCAAGTCCGCTATCAGCCGCTAGAGGATAACATGATACGACTTGCTATTGGGACGCCAGACAGACGTTCCCTCTCGAAGACCAGTGACCTAAGCCAAAAACTACCTACACATAATGTGCGAGGAAACTATCGTATACCAGGACGATTGCTGTACCGCACGAGGCACGCTGTTTGACTAGTTATCTATACCTTTTTCCGTTGATTACTTGCAGCCGGCACGCCGCTCCCACTGTGATTGCTACTGTACCATGTGGGAAGTTATCATACCTAATAGATAGGTACCTAGTAGACTCACGTAGGTACGCATTGGGTTGCACCATGACACCTAATCATCGCTCGATATACACCTGAGAGCGACGATATACACGAACAAGACGAATCGTATGAAAGTCGACTTTCCCTCTTCATGCAGCCGCAAGGGTCGACTCTCGGCTGTTACGGCGCAGCATGTGTAATGCAGGAGGACTGCATTGAATATCATCAACTGGCAAGGCTCGATCGAGCTCTTTGATGAATACCTAATCACATCGTCTCGTCTGACCGATTGTCTTCTAGTCAGGCACTTCAGACGTTGTCTGAACTTGACTTGCTTTTCATCTTAGCTTCGGATATATCGCCGATCCCACCCGAGAGGCGCTCCGGGCTAAACTAGATCCCACGTTGTAAGATTCTGTTTGCGTCCTGCAATGCTTCCATGACAAATGTTGCGCCCGTGATAAGCTCTTCCAAGACGCCTGACAGGTACCTATATATCGTTTCCTTTGAAACACCGTCAAATGTGCCATGGGAGTTCTCGGCCCTTTTCTTCTCCTCCCTCTTCCCCTTTTTCCTTTCTGGTCTTGTTATAGTTGTAAAGGCAACATTGCAAGACCATGCTAATATAATATCAATCTAGCTACCGGGCATAGAAAATGGAAAGGGGGCGTGCACTCTTGGGTTATTGCTACTTCCAGGCACCACATCGCGGTACCACCTAACAAAGAGACTACTATTCGCATTGGCTTTCATTCAGGTGGCGTCGTGCCCCCAGTCATCTTCAGACAAGGGGGGTTTGACGTTTTGGTAGCATGTGGGTTTGTGGTGAGTCTTGTAAGAAGGCGTCTGCTAAGTATAGTGGACCGCGTTGCTGCGGCTAAGATGCTAGAAGCATATACTAAACGGCCATGGTAGAAAAGGAGCATTCATATTCGTATACATCATCTCAATATAGCTAAACAGCGCGGCCGACCGATAAGCCACCATGACAAGGTAATTCGACGCCGCGTATATGCATTTGGCCTCCTCCAACAATGGCCCATTGAGGGCAGGTATCTCGTGCAGAGCCCGTCTATCAAACAAGAAAACAGTTTTGCCGCTGACGGGAGGAAGGTGGGAGTAAGGACAAAGTGAGGCAAAAATATGACATCGCTGCATATATGGTAATATAAATCGAGAAAAGGAGAAAACTGGGCCGCCGTCCAAAACCTATACTCCCTCTACATACTGACTTCCCGTTCTTCCTGGATAGCTGTCATTTCACCACCGACGATCCCACCCCCGAGTAACGGTTGACTTGGGGGAGGCATCGAGAAACCACGGGAACCTGTGGGTGTGGCACCGGTGCTTGCGGCGCTGGGAGCTATGGTGGAGCCCGCAGATCTGTTCATTACGGAATTTGTATCCGTATCGGAAGGCTGCTCCTTGAGCTCGGCCGCGGCCACTTCTCGCTGTAATGGTGATGAATGCACAGGCGAATTGGACTTCTTACTCGCCGCGTCGCCATTGCCCCCACGTGAAGAATTTCGTGGAGAGACCCTGCCCGTCTGTTGCGTCTTGTTAGCCGCCAACACCTCGCCATGCCGAAAGTGTATCTGCATAGAATACTTACCTGCTTTGCCCACCTAAGGCCGCAGCTGTTACATAGGTCCCTTTGGCCGCTCGGGCCTCTTCGCCACTCGGGCGTGCTGCGAGTGTGGCAGTTGGCACAATCTCGCACAAAGTTGCCAACACCCTTTCTCCGCTTACGTTTCTTTTTGTTAGACAGGAGGCCGTGGAGCTCCTCGGCCAGTACGCGATTTACCTTCTCCATCTGCCGTAGCTCGTACTGCCAACTGGTACATCTCGTCGTCTTGAGTTCGTCGAAGATGTTATCGTCTGAGGCGAGAGCCCTGTCCTGGTTGCCAGGTGATATACCGCCGCCGGCAGCGGCGGACATTACACCGTGATGTTGCTCGTCCGGAAGGCTACCTTGCATCACAGTAAAATTAGGTATTGCCGTGCTGTTGGTAGGCGAATGAGCCGTAGAACCCTGCCTACTAGAAAGGGTAGGTGCAGCTGGCCCAATCGCCCGCGACGATGCCTTGACCAGCTTCGTCTGGGCAAGTAAGAATGTCGGTTTCTGTCCCTCGGAGGCGTCACCGGGGTACATGATGGTATGAGCTTGCAAAACCTGGCCTCGGCGGTTCTGTACCTCGTGCTTGCAAGTAACAATGCGCCCCCTTCTAGCCTTCTCGATGGAGCGTCCAAACTCAGCGCGAGACTCTTTGCGCATGAGCTCCTGAATGCTGGTTCCAACGAGGTTTTCTGGCTGTAAGTCCAAAAGGGATCGGACGTTAGCCGATACGAACAGAAACATGCCAGAAGTAGAGAGTTTTGTCCACAACTCGCTGTCGCCGATACCACCGTGTAGCTCCAGCTGACGCCGGCTAAGTGCAAAGACCGGACGTTTCCGACCAACGAGAATAATGCACTTTCGTCCCTTCCCTTGCTCGACAAAAAGAGAGCCGTGGCTCTCAAACCAAGTATATCCGCTCTGCTTCCTTCGTATGCGGAATACTATGTTGACCGAGCCTCCGCTGGTGGCGTCTTTGAGCTCGCGGGTGACAGGAACAATGTCAGAGGGGTGGGATATGGACGAGATGGAATTTCCGACGAGTTCGGTAGCGTCGTATTCGAGGACGCGTTTGCATGATGGTGATAAGTAGAGAAATAGACCTTTCAGAGATAATACGTGGACGACATCATCGGCATTCTCTAGCAGCATTTTGTCCCAAGACTGCCGGTGCCAGTCAGAAACGGACCCCTTGGGATTGAATTGCTGTAGCAGAGTAGATACGTCGTCAACCCCCAATGTTTGGCCGTTCTCTGGTTCCCACTGACTTGACGGTGGTGGTGTCCAGATGTACTGGCCTATGTCACTATGCTTATAGTTGACCTTCATAGTCCCAGGGCCGTGGTGCGAGGCGATGGCGTCTGGGCACTCGACAAGGTCGATCTGGAACCCAATGATATACCTAATCTCTGAAGTGTCCCAGGGAATAGGAATCATTGTCAGTAGATTCAAAAATGGCTTGCCACCTTTTCGGTAGTTGATTAAGCTCTGTTGAACCTCCCTTCCCTCCGCGATCTTTTGCTTCAAGTTGTAGACGGCACCATTATCGACGAATTCCCGCCTCGTGCCTGCTTCCACTTTACCATCGGGTGCCTGCAGAAAGCGGCAATTCTGACCGACGATTTCGTGCTGACTATAGCCAGTCAAGTTCTGAAAATTGTCCGAAACGTATATGATAGGACAGTCGTTCATTGTAACATCACAAACGACGAAAGCACACGACATGTCAACGGCACCAAGATTGACTTGAGGGCTCTTTCGCGTAGCAACGAGCCAAAGCGCTCGTAGCATATCGAACCCACTTTTGGAATAGATAGTCTTCTCTTTCGGGGGTTGAGAGCCTGTTACGGAAGCAGGCGGAAGGATTGGCTGGGATGGAACAACACTTTCTGGTGTTGTCTCCGTCGTGGTTGCCATAGGGGATTCGTATGAGGGTGTCGATGACACGAGAGTTGTAGAAGGGACCTGAGAGGGAGGTCGTGGCGACATACTAGATTGAAACCCATTCATCGTAGCATCGATGCCGAGGTTTACCTGTTGGGGGTTATGATGGTTGGACTGAGCGAACTGTGGAGAGGTGCTCATTATGCTATCGTCGCCGGTATCTACAGGTATACTAGCGTTTGAATTGCCTGGAACGGTGCCTAGGGTGCTGTTCTCATTCGACAAATCCATGTTGAAATCGGCCGATAACCCGTCCATGGGATTTGGCGCGAAGCCGTTAGGCATTGGTGTCGCCGATGCAAACATGTTCATAGATGGATCGGCGCCCATTTGACCCATATTCATGTTAGAGAATGCAATCATATTCCCGACCATATCGGGGGAAAGCGTCGAAAAATCATCAGCCAACATATTCGGAGAAGCGAAACTTCCTGAAGTCCCCGGCAGGGCTATGTTGGTATTGAGGGAAGGAAAACCACCATTCATGGCATCAGCAGACGAGTTCGACATGACTCCAAATGGATAATCCCTGAAGGCACCGTCGTTATTACCAAACTCCATCATGGACATTCTTCGATCGGCATCCGTGTGCGGCATCTGACCGGGTAATTGTTGGGGCAAGCTTCGTCGTCTATGGAGTTCTTGGGAGTTGTTCCGAATAATCTCATCAAGAGAATCGCCACCTACCAAGGAAGGATCCGGGTTCGCGGCCGTAACAGGACTATACTGGGGCTGCTGCACTGGTTGGTTCAGTGAGGTGTTGACCTGGCGTCTCTGATTGCGCTGCTGTGCATGGCGGCGCTGCAGCTCCTCCTGTGAGAGCTGGTTCCCAAAGAAGTTGTCCATCTTGACCACATCTGTGCCTCGGGAGACAATATCGACGATGATATGCTACGGATCAATTTGGCGCAAGCTGTCTCGCAGTTGCATTACCAGTATCCGAAATTCGATTTCGACTCGGGTGGGAGATCAACGCCTAAAAGGAGGTCTTGGACACAAGGATGGTTGATTTGGATCTATAAGATGTAGTGGATAGGCGTGAATTGTGCAAGACTCGTAAGGTACGTCACACAACGAGTTTGGGGTAGATGGCTGGTAGAAAGCGTTCATCAATGTACTGCGGAGGGTATCGCTATTACTCGTTTGCTATCGACAACCATGGAGGGAAACGGATCTCATTCGGTTAATTTCGAGAGAAAATGTATTCTATAGCTTAATATGTTAACTGAGTGGTGACTATAACTTCAGCGAAAGGCTGCCGTCCAGACTTCAGATGGACATCGAGCTGTTTGCTTGTGCAGGTTCAGGGACCGAGAACGAGCGAGCATCCGAATAAACGTACTGAGTAGGAGTAGCTTCACCTAGGTATTAAATTGACCACGGCTTTGCGAAACGGGCTGTCGGTCGGGCTCCCTATCGCGGAATATCGATGGCAGTTGGCGATGCTCAAGGAGATGATGGGGAAAATGGCATTCCAGATTGCCGGGACCATAGACGTCGTGGTAAGGTTGAAAGTGGGAGGATTGAGGTGAATTCGAGTTGAAGTGATTGTCGATCATATCAAAGCGATGGAGCTAGTGCAAGCGTTTCCCTTCCGTTGGGTCTCATATCATATTTGACGGTGGCTTAGAAACGGCGGCAATACCGAAAAGATTGATAGTAAGCTGGGGCAAAGGGCAAAACGGATATCTTAGCGGTATCAAGGTTGGGTATGTCATTACATACCAGCCATACCTAGGTAGTAAAACGGAATGCGGGGCAATTCCTCTGCTCCGGTTAGGCTCAACTGAAAATGCATGCTAAGTATTACGTATGTGGCCTTGGCGTAAGAGACATCTGATACAGCGTAGTTACAAGGTACCTAGATAAGTATCTCATGGCGGATGAAATCGGCAATACAATTCGCATGTTATATTGTCAGTTCATAGTTGTAAACCCGAAATATAATAAGAACCTAAGTACCCAAGCAGCCGCTGGTTCTATAGTTCCGTAGCGTAGCTAGTCCCATGCATGCTTAATGAAAATAGTTATAAGTATAATACAGCTAGAATAAGATGCGATCATATACAATTTATTCCTAGTTTTGTCTACTTACGTAGTTTGCAAATGTTATCATTATCTAGGAGGTATCATGGCCCTAAGTGCCAGGTACGATAGCCATAGGGCTGCTGGAGCTAGGGGTACAAAGATTAGACTCTTCCAGACTCTTATACAGTGGACTTCTTTGTCTGTCGTCCTGCATTTGCGGATGAAAGATATAGTCAGGCAGGTATCTTGCAAGCCTCATCCGGTCGGATTATCTTCAAGATATTTATTTTTCCAGTGCTAAGTACCCTTTTCTGACCCTGATAATAGACCTTATCTAGTGCGGTAACTGACAGTGTCCTAAGACTTAGCCTAGGTAATACCATACATAGTAATCACTGTACATTCATTTCCCCTGATTCAGTAATTTCAAAGTAGCATCTCTCGGACGGTTCGATGTACCATGTATTCGATAGATGACTGCTGCACTAGGCCCTGTTAAGCTAGATTTGCGCATGGATCAATGCATCTAGGCACGTTTTGGAACATGTGATTGGCCTCTATGGGGCATTGAGGCTGACCCCGCCACCTCTGAAGTTACCGGACTGCAGGAGCGCAACTGGGCCTTCCACCTTCCAAAGATATACTACGTATGCGATCTCGCTTTATTATATTCACCACTTTTATCCATCAAACTTCCATTCTACGCCTCGACTTGTATTTTAATGGGTATCCGTCTATCCCAAAGAGACATGGATTTACGTCTTCTTCCTGAGGGATCTCATTTTTGCACCAGTGTATTGGCACAGTAACTTCGGTAAGTCCTCTTGGTTTCCGAGATACTCAATATTTCCATCTCAGCACGTGCTGCTATGGCTTCTTTTGGTTCTCATACTTTCTAATCCTGGTCCGCGGCATCTTTGTTTCTCGCACGTAGTATGAGATACAGAGGAGTTTGCCAAATACCTACTCAAATACCCATACGCGAATTATCCGCTCATTTCTATACCTTTCACTTTCTACCACACCTTCCCCTCTCCATCCTTTTGATTTATGTCTACCGTCCAAATCTGCGATGCAGTTCTTCAATAATCGATGCTAATGTCTAGCAGCATATCCACTCGACCTCTTGGTCTGCATAACATTTCTCCAACCTCGTTTTTGTTTCATCCGACACCTTGATGTTGATTGAGCAATGGCTGCCTCGTCCATCCATACTCAACCGCCCCTCATCTTACCCTCAACCAACATGAAGGCTTTCCCACTATCCGCAGGGCCGAATGGCTCAAGGGTGTCTAAGAAAAGATCAGTTCCCCGCCTCGGGGACGGCTTGTGTGAGATCTTGGCTTCAACCTTGGATTCTCCCACCTCATCTAACAGCCTCTCTGGTCTTCGTGTCGGCTTCTCCATTGGCAGCCCTGGTTCTCCCAGCTCGAACCAAAATTGTACGATAGAGAGCCCGGCCTTGAGCAACAGTCCTGGCACCGATCCGACTCGCTATCTTGGTGACAATCAAGAAATTCGACATCCGGGTCTAGGTATGTATCTCTATTGATTGAAGGCCTCCATACAAGACATTGGCAAACTTATTGGAGTACTAGAAAAATTGTCAACTCAACCGCAGCGCGTTGCTACTCCTGGACCCCAAGAATACGTCGCAGTAACTGGACAACACTACCCATATCCGTCTCTAGGATTTGGGCTATCGGATACTGCGGATTCAAATTCACCTGACCAAGATAAGGATTCTCGTATTTCACACGATGCTACCACCCCTGAGACTCACGTGTCAAGCACATGCATCTCTCCCACGGATACCCTCGCCACTAGCCTATCTCCTGGCTCTGTTGGTGCTAGACACCTGTCTCCTTCTCTCAACGAGAAAATCGAAGTCAATGATATTACACCCCGACAACCGTTAAGCTTGATGGCTGCTCTCCAAAGTGTTGAACGCACGATATCTAACAACTCGTCACCTGCCAAGCGTATGCGTCACACATTTCTTTCGAAACTGTCCAAGTACGACGGATTGGGAAACCGGGTAAACATCCATGTCTTCGTAGATATGTCCAATATTCATGTCTCATTCTGCGATGCTTATAAGACATCGCAAGGTATTCCGACTAACCGCCGAACTCTTGCGCCTTCTTTTCATTTCAAGGTCTTCGCCTCCATACTGGAACGTGGCAGACCGGTAGAAAAGAAGATTCTCGCTGGTTCCACGTCGGGCGGCTGTGATGAAGATCATCGAACATATTGGCCACGACACTTCTTCGAGGCCGAGAATATTGGATACCAGATGAATATCTTCGCCCGCGTTCAGAAACGCAAACCATTATCGACTAAGTCGAGACGTAAGGGCAAGAACTCCCCGCGCTCGCCTTACCTGTTCGACATAAACGCCACTAGCGGTGACGACATGAGTGAAGATTGTGTGGTTGTTAGCTACGAGATTCGCAACGGAGAGCAAGGTGTAGATGAGAACCTCCACCTGAACATGATGGATAGTCTGTTCGAACGTCAATCAAATCCCGGCACGGTTGTTCTGGCGACTGGAGATGCTGCTCGCGCTGAGTTCTCCTCTGGATTTCTCATCTATGCAACCCGATTATTGAATGCCGGTTGGAATGTCGAGCTTGTGGCTTGGGAGAAGACGCTTTCTTCATCCTGGACTAACCCAGACTTTACTGAGAAATACCGTGGCCGGTTCCATATCATATTCCTCGATGAATTCCTCGAGGAGTTGCAGACCAACTTCCTTGATTAGGGTTTATCTATACCACCGAGACAAAAGCCTGGAACTATTCGCCTGCAACACGATGAGACTCGGTCAGGCCACGGCATATTTCTTCACATACGAATTCCCTTCCGTCTTCATTGTTACTATCCGCCTCACCACGAATTTTTCCGATTCTTTCTAGACGCATCGTACGGTTCACGATCCATTCCAGTTTCTCGGAACGGCTATATCCGGTTTTTACCATTCTTTCAACAATTTCTCAATTACAAGGATTTGAAGAAATCTACAACACGCCTGTCCCAGTTCCATTTCTGGTGACTGCCTTAGCTATGCCCATTTTCAATCGGTTGATGTTCGACCTTGTTTTCACGCTGGATCGACACATGTTTGCTTCACGACACGGTCGGAGAAGCAAGTAGAAGGGATACAAAGGAAGTATGGGTGTACCAAACAAAGGACGGCGGTATATATATAATTTAGGGGCAATTGCATTCGTACTTTCCTCTCCCTTTGCATTAGGGAGCCTGGCGTTTTGATACTGGACACACCTTGAGTAGGTTGAGTCCTAGGATTATACTGTTTAGGAGTGCGAAGGTTTAATTCCACAAGATACCCTGGAAGCATCGGGACGGCTTGTAAAGAGCATCGAGTAGATTAGGTATCTAGGAATTAAGATACCCTTTACCTCCCCCCAAAGCATAAGGCGGCGTATGTATTAAAACAGCTCGATTGATATGAAATTATTCATGAATTTCCAAACCCACGTTTTGACGCGAGTTATCTAATTATTTTGATTTAAAAACCTAAACATATCAATAAACAGGAGGCATTCCGTTCGTATGAGCTTGTGGAAAGAAAGTTAAGCCGCAACTAAGAAGTTACCTAAAAATAGAATACGAAAGGGGCAGGGGCGGGTTAGTGTCATACATGTTAAGCGGGGCCAGCATCAAAGGGTTGAATTTCATCCCATCGGGATGGGTGCTGATCCACTCACTTTTTGTCCAACCAACCCAAGTTGCAAGTTGATTTGTCCTTCCGTCGCTTCGTCTTCGTCTCTCTTGCGATGTTTAGTTGCGTGTGTTTCCTCTAGGTGGTCTACTTCTTGAACGTATGAGACTGCCGGTCTACTGGTACTCCAGTTGAGCCTTGGTATTGTCACTCGTTATTCTGGCCGGATGGGTGTAGTCGAACAAAAACCAAAGATGGTCGCGCTCCGCCAGCCTCCAAGGCACGTCGTCATCGGCATTGTTGCGTTCGCTCTCGTTCTTTGCTTCGTCTTCTTCACACCACGCTCCGCGAAACTCGATCTCGGTTCTGTCAGCAGCCACAACCCACCGCACCGCCCTACAACCTCGACCTCCAAGAAGGGTGAACGATTGTATGGAAAAGAGTATAGGGGCCACTCATCCCCTGCCGACGTCAATCGCGTAACCAACGATACCCTGGGATTCGGGAACATTTTCGTCGTCGGTCTTCCGGAACGAAGCGACAAGCGAGATGCGATCGCGCTTACAAGTTCCTTGACGGGTTTCAACGTGGAGTGGATCGACGGAGTGAAGGGAGATACCATACCCGATAAAGCCGTTCCCTTTGGCGCGGATAGGAAAAAGTTGTGGGAGACCAATTTGGGTAGTTGGAGAGGACATATGAACGCTGTTCGAAGGTAAGCTAGGCCCTATACCGGAGAGACAATGAGGAATGTGATCGATTTCCAGAGTATCGCCATAAAACTGCGACACTAAAGCTGATTTATCTGGCGCAGAATTATTGAAGATGATCTCGACTCGGCTCTCATCATGGAAGATGACATGGACTGGGATGTTCGTCTAAAGCCCCAGCTGGAAAGGGTTGCCCAAGGCGCCAGAGCTCTCCTTTCCTCCGCCTCGAAGCCGAACTCCCCGTACGGCGACGATTGGGATCTTATGTGGCTCGGGCACTGCGGCGAGGTTTTCCCTGAGACGCTTGATGAGAATAAGGAGAGGTCACCCAACGACCCTGGTATTCAGTACATGTCGCGCAAATTCGTTGTCGAGAATGACTTAACCGTACCTCCGAAGGACAAAGTTACCGGGCTTGTCAACTTCAAGGATAGCCCTGAGTTTACCCGTTGGGTGCATATAACGGGTGCACCCATCTGCACCTTCGCATATGCTCTCTCGCAGAGGGGAGCTCGCAAAGTTCTTTTCGACCTATCGGTAGATCACCTTACGGGTCCATTCGACAATGCCCTCGCCGGACTGTGCAGGCGCGCGGTTTCGACTTGGGGTGTCAACAACCTCGCCGCAGCAGGCGATCGTGGACTCGATGCGAAATGCATCAGCGTTACGCCGTCCATCTTTTTCCATCACAAAGCTAAAGGTCTCGTCAATGGAGATAGTGATATCCAGACCGTAAATGATGGACAGATCCGCGAAAAAGGCAAGACGGAGAATATCGTATGGAGTGCGAGGAACAATATCAGAAATATGATAATGGGAACCAGGATGGAAAGTCAATACGAGTAAACATCATTGCGTGGGGAGCCCAGGTCTCGGAACTGGAACTTGCCGTGTCTCACGCTGGACGTGTGGCATTCATGAAGGGGATCTCGTCGAGTCTAGCAGGTCAATGGCGCGACTTGCTATGAGACACCGGTATGGCGGTGGCTACAATATGCGAGGGTCTCATCATCGTTCTTCGTTGCTCCGCCGAGCTAGGAGAAGCTGGACATTGCGTAAGGCGCACGCCGAGACGCAATTACCACCATCACACGCAGCAATCAACGGTACAATGAGTAGTCGCTTGAATCGCCCGCCCGACCATTGCGGGTAATCAGTTACCCAGGCTCGTAGTTACTGGATAACGATCTACGGCTAGGTTTGGTGCCTCGCGCTACGAGGTGGCATTTACTTGCAGTCATGTTCTAAAGCCTACGCTCGAATTTGTCATGGTGTACGATTTGACTATAGATACGACCACAGCTGATAGTCGGGAGAGGGCAGTTCCATATGCTGGGGCTGGGGTACGGTTCACGATAGTGATGTTACTGAGTAAAATATATCTGCTCAAGCTTTACCTCTTCCGAGATCACGGTCCGACTCTTGCTATACTTCGCAAATATGATCTCTAGACATGCTAGTGCCAAGAGCCAACCGTCGTAGTAATACGCCACATCTGAACTCCTGATCCGTCACTTACGGCGTACGCACATGATCAGATTAAGGACCATTGTATACCTGGACTTGATATGTTAGATACACCACCAGCCCCAATACCATATACAGGACGCAAATCATGACGCACCTCCATGACTTCTGGTGCCTCTTACCGCTTACGCTTGCACCATATCTGCACAGTTGCCAGGCGACTCTTTGCCCCTCTCAGTTCGCCGATCCATAAAACTGATCTTGATAGGGCATCTCTTCCAATTCCATGACCAGAAGTCTCGTCCATGCCTGTCCGTGTATCTCCGTCCGCCTTCAGAACCGAGACTGCATTGCGGTCGTCTAGCTCTGGAGCGCGGGCAGTGGCTGGAAGATCGTTCATGCAGAAATCCACCAGCCGCATAAGCGCGAGAGGGGTCGATCCACCGCTCATAGCTGGAGTGGACGGTGGAGGCGGTGAAGTGCGACAGACGAATCCTAAGACCACGCCCTTGCGTGATCAAACTGACCTCGCGAAGACGTCCTGTCGAGGATATACTTCATGAGATACGAACCCAGAAATATAGTCGCGCCGGCGAGGAAGGTTTTCAAGGGTCTAGATGAATGAGCTCCCTCGACATTGCTGGCGAATTGATACTTGTCGGGTAATTGGCTTCTTAACTTATCGAGAGATTTGGTGTGAGCTAGATCGCCATCCTCCGCATCAATAGCAGCATCTCGAGCTCCCTTCTCAACCTGAGAACTGAAGCTAGCCAAGTCTGGATGTTGTCCGCACCCTCTACCCTTTCGAATCTTGAATAGGAGTTGCTATCAAGACCCCCGAATGCCGACTTTTAGGTTATTGCTTAGTCTGTGTCAGATCACGACTCCCAGCTCTTTAGGTTTTCTTTCATGGCTTCTCCGACCTCCTCGGCGACATCCGGGAATGGGGGATTGGATTGCCGTTGGGGTTCAAATGAAGCGTCTCCGGGAAGATATATATGCCAGGTGCTATCCACCACCTCCTCCACATCCTGAGCAGAGGGCCAACGACACCATTCGGCTACTTCGGTGACCGGGTAGCTTACCAGAACTGGTTCTTTGTGACGATCTCTCTGTACGAGGATTGTAGTCTTGTATGGACGGTTCCGCATTAGGTTACTGTCTATGCCGTTGAGTTTGACGTGGAAGCCACAAATGTGAACTGGTCATTGGCACGACCGGTGCATTCGACGTCTTGGAATTCGAGTTAGCACCCCAGATCTCCGATCAATCCCTTAAGCCCCTGTAGTATCGTCGCCAAGGTTCATCCTTGCTAACATCCTTATCCGTCTCGACCGATTTCTCATTGTCGACAGACCAGTTTATCAGGAGTTCCTGCTCGTTCAAGGCCGCATCTCCCAAGTAGCCCCCTTCGCCGAGCTGTTTAGACAGGATATGTAAAGGTGGAACAACAAACTCACTTAACGAGACCGACAGCCCGGATGAAGATCTCGCCCACTTCGCCGACGTGACAGATTTGTGTACGACTTTCTCTATCGACGACTATAAGCTGGACGTTTTGCATTCGTTTCAGAACTTCGAACCAGTCGACAGCTCGTTAGGTCTCAATGGTGCCGTACATGCTAATAATGTTGGCCTTCACTGCAAGTCGTCCAAGCGACCTACGTTGTTTCCTTGTTAGCACATTGCCGCCGAAAAAGAAGTGTTGTAAACTGGGAAATTCGACAGTGGCTCTCCATCAACAAAAATTTGGCCCATGGCCGGGGTGAAATTTGTAACAGTTGGGTTGTGATTGCGCATCCATTTAGCAGGTTTCTCATGTTGGATATCCGCCTGTGACGGGAGGATGTGGTGAATCGGGGAAGAGTGGTGTAAATATAAACCTCCATATAGGATCGTCAGAGAGAAGGGTGAATCCACTCCCAGTAGACTGGCTAAAGCGCTCGGCCATTTAGTTCAAGTACTTGGCGAGACTAGAATGGCGACCGAGAACTCCCTTGTGCCGCCCTTCGCTACATGTAGTGGATGACAGAGTGGAATTCGATTCGGGACTGACGACCACATCCGAGGGTCAAGAAGCTCGACCTCTGACACCAGCGAAGATACCATAGGCGTCAACCTGACCTCCGGTAGGCTACCGTCGTCGAGAATACATAGGTCAGGGACTTGAGCCTTCAGCTGGGGCTCTAGGTCAATATAATTGTGGATCAAATCAGCCAGAGGGCTATTCTCGTCGGTTGCACGGTCAACTTGGATTGAGGCACGTAGTTGATGTTGCTCAAGGCATATTGGGAGAGTAGGCTGGATCCAAGACAGTCATAGTAGCACCGGCAACCTTAAGTCGCAGGAGGTCAATTGGAAGAGACAAGTAGGATAGATTCGGTCTTGCTATGACGGCTACATACCAGAATACCCGTCAAGGCAATGGCCAAATCGACGGGATGATGGGCCCAGATCACGACAGCATCGCCATTCGTAATGCCGGCATTTTGAAATTACCAGGCGAAAGTATTCGACGACAAGTGAAGCACCGCTCAGTAGTAGTCGAGATCTCGGCCTCGAGAATACAAGTTCTGTTAGGATACCTACTTCTCAGCCGAGGCCCGGAAGCGCTCGTGAATTGAATCACCATGCCCTGACCAGTCAAGATCGACTATAGGATCAGGTAATTGGCCGATAAGGCGCTTTCTGTGTACCATTTTTATATGCCTATTCTTATGTGTGACTAAAGAAGAGAATAATCAAAAGCGACATCAATATGAGCGAAGAACATAACAGAGCTTGGTGCCGGCGTGGGGCTTGCTATGTAAAAGGATTTATTGGCTGAGAGGGATAAGTCAAGGACCTCCCGTGTAACGTTCAACGGACCTAAAAAGACTTTCCTAGGCGGCATACTAAGCATGAGCCTAATTTGACGTCCCGTCCCGGTGTAATATATTATGTATGTCAAATACTGTTACCTGTGTACCTATTCTGGATAGCTTTCCCTCTGATCTGTATTTTGACGATTTTCTTACTCGGTAAGTTCCTCGCCAGTGCCCCTAACGCTTACTATGCTCTTGAACATCGAAACAGCGACCTGAACCTGCGCATCCATGTCAACCCCGTTGGTGTACATGCCGCCTTCTTTCATCTGCTTTTTCATGCTTTCAATATCCCTCTCATCCTCGTCGAGACTATACAGTCTCCCGAAGTGCCTTGTAATCTCAACAACCTTTTGGCTTCTCGGCCTACGAACTTGATCAAAAGCTTTCAAGGCCGCGCCAACTTGGTAACTCGACTTGACGTGGGCAAATACCCCGGTCAGTATCGCTGCATCCTCTATCGCTTGGGCAGCACCGTTCCCGGCGTGAGGTCCGGTGGCATGTGCGGCATCCCCGATCACGGCAACAGGACCAGCATAATATGCCGGTGCGTGATCATGATCCAGGATCTTCCAGTTCTCCTTCGGCGCCTTCTCCACTAACTAGGATGATTGTAATTGTTGGTTAACCCCTTTCTGGCGCCACAATAGAGCAAACATAGGTGCACTCCCACTCACCGAGATTAGAGAGGTGACTTCTGGACAGAAGGATTTCCACTGGTTGGCATCAAACCCAGAAATATCGCAATTGGATCCCTTGCTGTCCCTTTGATAACAGCTAACGCTATATGTCCGCCCTAAGTCCACGGGGAGGCCATTAACATACCCGAGAGGCGTGCAGAACATTCGAACTTTCTCAATGGACTCCGCAGGGAGCACGTTCTTGGCTTCTTCCATCGGAACCAAGTTATTGAAACAGCGCCAGCCGTCATGGTTAACCGCATCTGCCGCAGGGTGATCGGGGCCAAGGATGAACTGTCGCGTGATACTGTTAACTCCTTCGCAACCAAATAGAAGATCAAACTCTCCAGTCGTTCCATCCGCAAAGGTAGCAATCACCTTAGGCGGAGTGGCACCTGCTCCATCCATCGTATCTATGCCGACCATCCGTTTGCCGAAATGCACACGATCCTTTGGGATGATATCTTCAAGAAGACCTTGGATGAAATGTGCCCGATGGATAGTCCTCCGGCCCTTCGCTCTGCCCAGTTCTGCTATGAGAGTTCCGGCGTGCTGCCCACTTCCTACAATGATCTGGGTTGCCAATTCCAGATCTTCTTCATTTGTCATAAAATGGGATTTTCTGAAATACGTCTTTTTGATCAGAGGTGATATTAAATCCATGGACTTTATGGCATTCCCATGAAATGCGAGGCCGGCACCTCTGACGCTAATACGTGGATGGGCTTCAAATAATCGTACATCGAGTAGAGGATTGTGACAAAGACCAATAGTGAGACAGGTGCCGGCGACCCCAGCGCCGATTACAGCTATACGTAGCTTGGTGTAGGTCACCTCCCCCTCAAGCATGATAATGAGGATAGGAACGACGTGAAGATAGGTAATCTTTTCGTAGAAAACGTGAGGCTGCGACCGCCAGGGCATGTACCAAAATAGCTCACTTAGGACGTGAGGCTGCGCCCGCCAGGGCATACAGCACAATAGCCTTGGTTTTAACAGACCTGTAGCTGGTTTGCACTTAATAAGCTACTTAAAGCCGCCCACCCACACCTAATTGCATCAAAAGCCACTTCCCCAACGTAACCTATGTGTTTTATAACGAACCACCGCTGCTACGACGGCTTATTATTTGACGAATCCGGCCCTATTAGGCGGCGTACTAGTGCGCATATTTAATCTATTAAATAAATTATCATTTAATTTTTTTTTTATATCGAATTTTTTTATATCGAATTTTTATTATAAAAAAATTATTATAATATTTTAAATTATAATTTAAATATTATATATTAAAATATAAAATTTAAATTAAAAATTTAATTTTAATATATAATAATATATAAATTTTAATTAATTAATAAATTATTTATTAAAAAATAAAATTTAAAATTATATCGAAAAATAATATATTTAAAATTAATAATAATAATATATATAATAAAAATAAAATAATTATAATAT